>VMDR010009859.1:0-32270 GCA_007922815.1 Macrotus californicus | reverse complement strand
TGAACTCCTTGAACTTGACCTTATCTGGGAAGCACATTATCTGCCCTTCCATTCTAAATGAAAGCTTTGCTGGATAGAGTCATCTTGGATGTAGGTCCTTGCCTTTCATGACTTGGAATACTTCTTGCCAGCCCCTTCTTGCCTGTAAGGTTTCTTTTGAGAAATCAGCTGACAGTCTTATGGGCACTCCTTTGTAGGTCACTGTCTCCTTTTCTCTTGCTGCTTTTAAGATTCTCTCTTTACCTTTCATCTTGGGTAATGTACTTATGATGTGCCTTGGTGTGTTCCTCCTTGGGTCCAACTTCTTTGGGACTCTCTGAGCTTCCTGGACTCCCTGGAAGTCTATTTCCTTTGCCAGATTGGGGAAGTTCTCCTTCATTATTTGTTCAAATAAGTTTTCAATTTCTTTCTCTTTCTCTTCTCCTTCTGGCGCCCCTATGATTCGGATATTGGAACGTTTAAAGACATCCTGGAGGTTCCTAAGCCTCTCCTCATTGTTTTGAATTCTTGTTTCTTCATTGTGTTGTGGTTGAATGTTTCTTTCTTCCTTCTGGTCCACACCATTGATTTGAGTCCCGGTTTTCTTCTCATCACTGTTGGTTCCCTGTACATTTTCCTTCATTTCCCTTATCGTATCCTTCATTTGTTCATCTAATTTGCGACCAAACTCAGCCAAGTCTGTGAGCATCCTGATTACCAGTGTTTTGAACTGTGCATCTGATAGGTTGGCTATCTCTTCGTCACTTAGTTGTATTTTTTTCTGGAGCTTTACTCTGTTCTTTCATTTGGGCCATTTTTGTTGTCTTAGCACGCCTGTTACGTAGTAAAGGGGTGGAGCCTTAGGTGTTCACCAGGGCAGGGCGGCCACGTCGCTGCGTTGTGACACTGTTTGTGGGGGAGGGGACCGAGAGGGAACAATGGCGGTTGCTCCGCTCTCTGCTGTTTTTTAGTCACTTTCCGAGCTACCCACAGTCAAATTGGGCCTTTTTGGTGCTGATTCCAGGTGGGAGGGCTTATGTATGCTCTAGGACCCTGTGGGTCTCTCCAACGAGCTCTCCTGTGAGGCTGGGAGTTTCTCCCACTGCTGCCGCCTCAACCCCCACAGGAGTTTTCAATCAGAGGCTTTGGTGCTTTATTTCCCCAAGCTGGAACTCTGGGTTTCGGGGTCTCTCTCGCTCCCCAGTTGTTCCTCCCAGTTTATCCTCACGAGGGAGTGGGACACCTGGTCCACAGCTGCCAACTCTCCCGGCCAGCCATGCCTTTCCCCGATCCACCAGCCACCACCCTGCCGCGTGAGTCCTCTCCGCCCCTCTTACCAGTCTGGATGAATGTTTCTTCTTTAATTTCCTGGTTGTCAGACTTCCATACAGTTCAATATTCTGTCAGTTCTGGTTGTTTTTTGTTTTAAAATTTGTTGTTGTCCTTCTTTTGGTTGTGCGAGGAGGCACAGTGTGTCTACCTCTGCCTCCATCTTGGCTGGAAGTCCCTGCCCTGGGTTTCGATGTGCGGAAAGGGTGCCGAGAGAGTCAGGGAGCACCCTATAGAGGCAGAGAGAGGGACGGTGGACGACAGGGTGGTGAAACAAACAAATGGTGACCACTGGTCTGCATGAGGACCATAGCAGGGCTGAGTTCAGAGCAATCTGAGGATGCATTTGACCTATGGATGGAGAGGGGAGAGGCTGGAGGGTTGGAGAAGAGATTAGGGGGGGGTTGCGGAGGGGAGCTTCTCAAAACTCCAGGGCATGGGTGGGGGTGGGGATGTGGGGTTTAAGCAGCTATCACTTCCCATCCCTGCCCAAGGTCAGTAGTGGGGCTTTGGGGCGGATTGAGCCTGTGGGAGGTGCTAGACCTGGGAACCCTGTGAGCCCCATGAGGAGACTGGCATCTCCTCACCGCGCGTGCTCAGAACCCCGACCCTCTATGCCAGGGCGTCCCTGTCCTTCAGCAGAGGGAGCCCCGAACCTCACACCAAGTGGGGTTTCCAGTCCCTGGGGCCCTTCCTCCTGACCCTGACCTTCAGGAACCCCTTCCTCCGCCAGGACATTGGCTTCGGTGTATGATTTCAGTTGTTGTGGTGAAACATTTTATATTGGAGTTCAGAAAATAGAAGGAAGAGCATGAAACCTGCCATTTACTGGGAGCTTCCCCGGCAGGAAAAATATCTGGAAAGCGGGTCCTATCATTTGCCTGGACCCACAAGTTGGTTCCCTGAATGTCCTGTGGCCCTGCAGTGATCTGAGGCGAACAATCTCCATATTAACAGGTAGTGACCTGGCCGAGGCCACGCTCTGGGTGCAGCATGGGGGCCACAGCGCCATCGGCCTGGCCCCTCCAGGTGCCCTCGAGGCAGCCGCCTTCCCCCTTCCTTGGGTCCCTGTCCTTGACTGTCGCTCCAGTCTTGGCAGATTCTCTCTTGACCCTGGACAAGGCTGGTGTGGACCGGAGCTCTGGCTGGTTTTCTCCTTTGATTGCGTTTATGTCACTGTTGACATAGGCTGTGGTTTCATTTCTATGGCGATGCTGAGGGGCAGGAAGGGCTGACGTCCCTGAGCAAACGGCAGTCAATTTAAACTAAATAGTAACCAAGTTAATTTTCAGGACCCCCCCGCCTTCCTTGCAGCCGCAGTGCGGAAGCTCCTGTTGGAAAGCCCTCCTCTCCACACCACCCCCCCACCTCGTCCTCTGAAGTCCTCCTCAGGTGACACTGTGATCTGTATACTGAGCTCCCACCTGGCTTCTGGGGCAAAACAAGACAAAATAGCCCGAGGTCTCCTGTGAAGATGCAAATACTCCCGACATGCGTTTGTGCGTGCAATCTGAGCCTCGAGCCCCTTGATTTTCAGGCTCCTGGGGGCACGTTCTGGGCCTCACGCTGCCTCAGTGACTATTCCCGCCAGCAAATGACCTTCCCATGCAGGGGCTGGAATGGCCACATTTGCTGTCTCGTGGGTTCTGGAGCTGAGAGTTCGGGAGAGGGGTAGCTGGATGGTGTGACTGGGCCCTCCCACGAGGCCGAGGCCAGGTATGACAGCCATTGGAAGGACCCTCTCTGTAGCCCGCACTTGTACACGGCTGTTGGCAGGAGGCCTCAGTTGCTTGTCACGTGGGTCTCCCTAAAGGACAGCTGGAGTGTCCCTATGAGGTGGTAGCTGGCTTCTCCCGGGGCACATAAGCCAGGAGAGGGAGCTAGGAGGGAGCCACAGGGATCCCGTCTGCCACACTGACGTTGCTGTGACATTGCCGCGTTCGTTCAAGGAGGGGACAGGATGGTTGGGGTCCTGCTGGAGGCTCGCCACCATGGCCACACTTACAAGGAAAAGTATGGCTGGTGCATTCCGGGGACCGTGTCAGGAAAGACAGGATGTCTAAGGTGGCCTGAAGAGAAGACAGGCATTTGCACGTGCAGATCGTGGCTGGGAAGCCACGTGGAAGGACGGGCTGTGAAACTGAATGCAAACAGGAATCACCGTGTCGCTCTGAGTAACGGGACATGGGACAACGTGGCTGGAGCTGCTGATGAGGGGACGGGAGAAAACGGTGCCAGAAAACGCAGTCCAGGGGCGTCGTCGGTGTCACACGGGGGAAGAAAGTGTGACACTGTGAAGAGCCAGCACGATGACCTATGTCACAGTAAGAATGTAAACGAGTCCCAAATCCATGTGAGCAAGGACAGTGCACTGGAGCCCCAACGGTCAAAGCGGACCTTTGGTGGCTTTCTGGAAGCCATGTGTCCTTCCCATGGGTCCTCCCTGCTTTGTGCTTACTGGTGCCTTTGTTCTGGGAGGTTGGATGTGACCAGAGGTTCCCACTGCCCCACGGTCACAGACAGGCTTGGTGGGGACATCTGGCCTGAGGCATCTCAGTGTGTGACGGGGACCGAAGGTGATGTTGGGACACCCCCAGGGTGAGCAGTGCAGTGGAGGTCCAGCACCAGGGTGGCCAGTGGGGAGTGGGACTGAGCGCTGGTGAGGCTGACCCGGCGGGGCCACAGAGCTGGGAGAGAAACAGAGAACACCTGAGCCCTGCGTCAGCGTGGACCTCTGCGGGGGTCGTCACGCCTGAGACCTGCCCCTGACCTGGCCACCCCTGCTCTGCCGTGGGCTTCGGCCAACTGGACTCACGTTTTGTTCCCTTGGACGCCTTCCACCTGGTGTCGTGCCACGGTAGACACAAGTCTGGACTGTCGCCGTGGAAGACCCTGCCCACCACGTGCCTCCCGGGGCTGCGATCTCTGTGGCTCTGGTGACTGAGTGAAGGCCGGTGAGTCCCCAGGAGGGAAAATGGGCGTTCTGTTTCACGGCCACGTGTGTTACCGTCATCTCCGTCCACCATGATAAGGTTAGCTCCGTGTCCTATGTGACCGCAACTTCCCCTTGAGAAGCGGGCTGGCCACTGTCTCTCGTGTTTCCCTGCTGCTTGTACGAAAGTGTGTCCGTGAGAGAGGCGGGGGGTGCTGCTTGGGTATGCCAGGTGTTTGCCTGCTGGTGCCTGAGGTGTTTAGTTTAAAAGGTGCTTCTGGGGAGGGCCATGTGCTTGGAAGCCAGATGACCCAGGTGTTGATCTGGCATTTATTTAATGTCTCGCTCAATCATTTCTTTATTCCCCTATTCGGTCAGTCGTGAGTAGACACACCACGAATGAACAAGGATTGTGTGTAATGCTCGGTGGCTCTGAGAACCAGGACAGCGGGGAGGGGCACGAGCTGACGGACAGGTGGTGTGGCTGTGTCACTCCACGTGCAAGCACCCCCCACGCTCTGCACAAGGAGTGTGCCCAGGCTGGACTGCGAGCTCAGCGTGGGGCGGGGCGGGGTGGGCAGGCCCTGGTGACACGGCGGGGGACACCGGAAGCTCGGACCTTTCTGGATCCCTGTGCCCAGGTCAGAGCCACAGAGCCGGGCGGGCGGAGGTGCTTGAGGAGGACCGTGGGTGATCCCCGCTGTCAGCCTGCCAGGGGCTCAGGCTGAGGACCAAGCAGTTTGACTGAAGGTTGAGTCTCTCCATTTGCGTTTCTGTCATCATTGCTCCACCTCTCTGCATTTGTTTGTCTTCTGATTCACGAGGGTCCCTTCCTAAAGGGTGTGACTTTCCTCATTACAGGTTGCCCCCACAGAGGGGGAGATGGTGGCCTCAAAGAGGCAAGTGGTTGTGGTGGGCCCCGTGCACTCAGTGACCAGCAGCAGGACCTGGTTGGACACAGAACCTAGCTCTGGAGGCCTGGGGCTCGGGACAAAGATGTGTTGTGCGTTTCACAGGCCCCGGGTAGCTTTTCATAAACGGGCTTTATTTAAAAATTCATCAGAGAGTCTGTATTTTTGGTTTAGCAAATGTGATTGACAGGCCATGGGCAGTACCCTCGGCACTCGGTGATGCGCTCTATTAAAAACATCTGATGAGACGCTTAGGCACTCACAGCACCTCCCCTCTGATGCGACCTCTGGTTGTGCCCATGGCATTTTCTCAGATAATTGCAGCTGCTGATCATTGAACTCGATAGTGTCCCCTCCACCCCAGGCATTTTTAACAATCATTCCTATGTTTTCTCTTTATTTCTTGCTTCACCTTGGCAAGTTATTTTTATACTGGCATTTACATGTTTCTTATTAGAACAGGGCTAGTTACCAAGAGACCGAGCAGCTTCAAATATATACCAGCTGTTACACAATCAAGAAATTCATGTTTTGTATCCACCATGCTATGAACTGAGATCCCACCGACCACCGAAGTGGCTGAAATATCTGTTTGACATTTTTACTTTATGTTGTAAATGAGGAATTTCATTGCTACTGGAGTGACTCTGTGATGTGTGAAATTTGGGTTTCAGTCATTAACGGTTTTAATAAGAATATAATCACCAATGAGATTGTAGCCCAGAATTCTTTTTCACTCTGTCTTCTCGACAGCAGGTTCCCCTCCACGGAGCTCGAAAGCCCCTTGGTTAGGTCAACTCACAGGAAGGCCGTTTGGATGCCCAGAGCGGGCAGGGGTGGAGGGGGGAGGGGACAGAGCTCAGACAAGGGCAGGGGCTGAGCTGGGACATGGGGAGACTGACCAGAACAGCTCCCCTGGAGGCCACAGCTGGTGAAGTCACCCTAACCTGTTCTTAGTGGCTGGGACGCTCTGAGGCCATTTTCGGTGACACTTTCTGAAAGTAATAATAATCTTTTTTAAAAGTATATCTGCCTCTGTGCCCAATTTGTTGTGTGTCTGAAGGTCTGCATATTCTCTCGACTAACCGGGTCTCCCAGGTGGCGCTGAGGTCTCTCTACGTGTCCCCCGCTGTGATCAATGTTGGGTCGGGGCATGAAGCCCGGCTGCGGACCCCAGTCTGAGCACTGACAGCTCAGCGTCCCTTGGTCACCGCGCTCTGACACCCAGGGCCTGGCTGATGCGCACGTTACTGACTCTCACTCCCACAGCCTCGGTGGCACTGCCTCCCCCAGGCTGGCGCATGCCAAACCCGTTGCCCCGTGCTGGTGTCTACAGGAAGGTCATCAGGAGCTCTCGGCCGACACATCACCGTGATGACCTTGAGCTCTGCTTGGGACCTGAGGTTGTGTGGGAACAGGGGTACTGGAATACACAGCCTGAGTCACGGAGGCCGATGAGAGGCATCCCAAAGGGTGCCCCCCTATCAGTTACGTGGGGAACGCTTCCTGGAGGATACGTGGGACACTTCAAAGAAGAGTTAGCAGGATTCTGGAAAACAGCAGGAACTACCATGTGTCTGAGGGGTGAGGTACCATCAAGCGTGGAGAGTGAATTCCAGGGGAGGGATATCCCAGGGAACCACATACAAATACTTTATTTAAAATCGTCAAACTGTGATGTTCTGAGCTCTTATTGTCAGAGCACTTGGGGCTGCCACACAGGAAATGCCTGGTGCTGGGCACCGGGGTGCCGATTTCATACTGAGACCCTCAGCTGCAACGCCTCTTCCCCCGTGACGACTTTAATAGCCCTCCATCGTGGCGCGTTCAGGAAATGGCACGATCCGAGACCCCACAGAGACTGTCCAACACACAGCCGGGCTCGGGCTGACGTGGGAAGCGGCAGCTCTTCCAGCGCCACGGAAGTGAACATGCTCACACAGTAAGACGAGATGTCCACACATGCAAGGCATGCAGGCTTAAGCTAAGAAGGGCCTTCTCTTTGGTCAATAATACATATTCTGAAGACCAACACAGACTTTCTGGGGACAGCAGACCCTGGGGTGCAATGACATCCAGAGACCCCGAAGAGAGAATCCAGACTGAACCAGCACAGAGGGGCCTCCTCTGTCACCACAGTTACGGGCAGACAGGAGGTGGGCGTGAAAATCCACTGCTTGTCCTTCACCTGGCTGTGTGCAGCCGACTGGAGAAAACTCTCGGTCCCCTGTCTGCACCGTTTGTGACGCTGGCTGGAGACGGGGCTGTTTGTAGGAACTGAACCCTGAGCACCTCGAAGCCGCAGCTGCGATTCTAAAGTGTCTCCTGGAGAACTGAGTTTCTGAGGTGCAGGTCTGGGGGGGAGAGTCGCGCTGAGCGTGGTATTTCTCTGACTTGGGCATGACGAGGTGGCGCGGTCTGTGGCGGTGGAGCCTGAGCTCTACCAGAAGGTGAAGGGTCTTGGACGGAGGTGCTGGCATGAGGGAGAGACAAGGAAGCTCCAGAGGTCGGAAGCCCCGTCTGAGGACAAGACGTGGTTTCTGAGGAATTCCCTGAGCTGGGGGTCGGAGTTTGCCCCACAACCACGATATTTCCAAGACAAGGAAGACGAAACAGCCATATGCCAACAAGGGCAAAGCAACATGGACTATATCAACAACTTCTGCATTCTGGGGCTTTCCAGGTTGGGTCCATGATCCGTCGGCCGCGCTGAAAGTCAGGTGGAGACGTTCTCGTTGGTCGGTTGAAGTGCCACCATGGGCGATGGCTCAGGGACAGTGAGACTGGAAGCTCCGCCCCCATGCCAGGCATTGCCCTCACTTGCTGCTTCTGTTAGCCTGTGTTTCCCTACATCATGTGGGGTGGGTGCAGGTGGGAAAGGAGGCACCTGGTCAGACGTCGGTCTGCAGTTTGAATCTAAGCAGTTCGGCACCAGTGTTGGGCTTCTGGCTCCTGTGCCATGTGACACCTCATGGAAACCATGGAAGCAGACCCTGCTCGGGGCTCCGGGCTCCTGGCCCGCTGCTCCCTGGTGCTGTTGGGCTGCCTCTCCCCCTCAGCTCCTCTGCTCTGCAGAGGAGACTCTCCAGTGTCCGGCACAAATACCTGTCCCCTTGCATGGCTCATGCCCTAGCCACCGGGCCAGGAGGAGCGGGCCCTGCCCTGACAGCTCAGCCGAAGTTCTAGGTCATTTCTCACAGTCTGATCCTTTGAGCCAAGGAGACGGCCCACCACCAGGACGGAGCCTGAGGGGTGGGGTCAGCCCCACCCGACCTGCAGGACCGGAGGCAGGAGCTGGAGGCTGTCCAAGGGGACAGCTCAGTGCTGCTCATGGGAGATGGGTCATGGGTGCAGGGCGAGGACAAACAGTGGACAATCCCTGACCCAAAATTTATACGAGGAGTGAACGTCAGGCACAGCACTAGGGCCTCAGGCTGGCCCTCCCAAGCACACTGAAGTGACTTCTTTGCACCTGCTCTGTGACCCCTTTCCATTTGTAGAAAGCCTTTCCCACCGATGGCTGTTGTAGCCTCACTCTCTGTTAGTCTCGCTTGGGGGATTATCGGACTCCACGCTGTGCAGAGAGGACGCAGCGGCAGTGCAGAGGGGCCTGCCTCCACAAGGCATCTCGGAACTGGGGCCCGGTCCTCGCCCCACTTCTGAGAACCTTCACAGTGTGGGGGCACTGGGCCAGCATACAGGGAGGGGACCCCGCTGTGGGACTGGAGAAGAGAGGAAGGGTGACCCCAGAATGCCGTGGAGTTTGGGGTCATGGGGCTACGCTTCCGTGAGAACCCGTGTCCTCCTCCATTCTGATGAGAGCCAGGTTTTTCGTCACAATCTCTATTCCATCTTCTAAGGGTGCTGGGTGTTAATGTATGTAAACTCCTCAGCTAGCTGGGTAAGTTTGGTATGCTCAAGCTGTGGAAACAGCTTTTTACTGGGGGCCTGGCCCACAGCCCAGGCATGGGCCCTGACTGAGAATCGAACCGATGACCCTTTGGTTTGCAGACTGGCACTCAGTCCACTGAGCCACACCAACCAGGGCTAGAAACAGTTTTTCTAAAAACCATGATAAAAGATTACAATAGAAAACAGTTTACTTTTTACTTTTACAAAATGTTGACATAGACAGCATCATTACATTTTCATAAAGGCAAATATTTTATGAAGCTGCTTCTTGTGCTGAGATATTAATCTCCAGAAACTGAAAATATTTTTAATTGCCTATTTTCCTTTTTCCATTTTCACACGAATGCAGGCCCGTAAAATAAACTGGAGAAGCCGTGACATCACCGAACGTGAGAAGGCTTTTATTATGACACCCCCTACGCATCAGAGCCCCTTCTCTGGCTGGCCGCCCGCCCTGGCCTCGCTCGGGAGGGCTTTGAGAAATCACACGTAATTTTCAAGATTGGGTTACCCAGTCCCATTACCTAAATAGCTATTTCTGCCAATTAGCTCATTTCTTGTTATTAAATTAATCCTCGTAGATTTGGTGGGTAATTTCCATTTTCGTTAAGTCACGGGGGAAAAAGTGATTCGCGTTCCTCGAGCCGTAACAGTCAAACATTCGCCGACAAATATCTTTTCTCAGTCAGCCAAGACATCTGTTTTATTGTCATCCCAAGTTTGCCCCCTATACTGCAGACAAAGCAATAAAGTTGGGAAGGCACTTAAAAGAAGGAAAGAGCGGATTAACCAGTTCAGAGGAAATTCCCCTCTTAAGAGCATTAAGCATAAAAATTAGAAAGCTGGTTTTACCAGGTTCTCTGAAGGCACTTTTTCAAATTACTTGTATTGGAATAATCAGTAATCTCTCGCGCCAATGAAAACTGGGAAAGGTAGATATTCCCGAGGAGAAGCTCCTTAAACAAAACTGTTCCTGAAAGTCAGCTGGATTAGCCTTTAGTCGGACAGTTCACCGGAACAGCGCACAGAGAACTCGAGATGAAAATTACTGGCGGGACTTAGCTAGAAAAGGGGCGCGAGGGAACGAGACATTGAGTTGGATAAACTGGGAGTCCTGAACTTGTCTGCTCCACCAGGAAGCTGCAGCTTCATGCCCCAGGGGATCACAGCGTTTCTCTGCCAAGAGGATTAACATCCTGGCCCGCCCCTCCTGTGCCAGATGGCCAGGTGGGAGCAGGGGAAGGCGGGCACATGCACAACAGAAGTCAACACTGCACAGGGGGAGGCGCTGGACCAAAGAGGCCTTCAGTCTAGTCTGGGGAAAGAAGGGGTTGGTTGGGAGGTGGACCCGCCCAAACCACGTGAAAGTTTGGGAAGTTGATTGGTTCTTTTGAGAAAGCACCTGGTCCCTACAAAGCCCAAGCTGATGTAATTCCACAGGAACAAAGAAGCTCTCTCCTGCCCAGGTGACCTGCACTGGCCTGTGCGTTTGTGCATCTGCTCTCTGTGGCCACGAGGCCTTAGCAGCCGTGCGGGCCCTGGCTGTGCCACTCCACACGCGGGCTCCAGGAGGGAGCCTGGAATGGACCACCACTGGACATACCTGCTAAGCCAGCTGGGTGCAGGGCTGGGCTGGGCAGTGGCCTTGATTCTGGCCCTAGAGGACAAGATTGGACCTTTTCTGTGGAGAGGTAGACGGAGATGGGACATTTGGAAATCTGGAGGGGGACCGCCCTTAACTGTACATCACCAATAAACCGTCCTACAGAGCCACTTCCTCCTCTGTGGGTCTCAGGAAGTTATTCTCCTCTAGACATCGCCAGATTCCCACTTCCACGCCTGCCAGTGATACCCCCAGAAGATCGGCACCGCTGTCAGTCCTGGAGGCCCCTCGCAAGACAGGTAGCCTCAGCTGCCCGAAGTCTTTCCTAAAAACGGCTTTTCCTTTTTGCTAGAGAAGAAGGTAAACAGGACATGGAGGTGTTGAAAGCTGATCTCAGGCCTGGGGGGGTGGGGGCGGGTGGGTGCCGTCACAAGCCAGCCGACAGTGACTCATTGGTGTCACTTGAGTCACCGTTGTCTCCAGACAGAAAGAAGGCAGGAGTGGAGTGCCAACGGAGTGTGGGGAGGTGGTGCTCACGCTGCACCTCCTCTCATCCGGCACTGCACGTCATCGTCACCGGCGGATGTGGAGTCCAGGAGAAGCCATGACTCAGCCGGGCAGGCCTGCAGAGGGGAGGGGAGGCCGGCCACCTTTCTCCTCACTCCCCTGTTGGTTGTTTTCAATGATGGTGGGCAGGGCCGCCCCTTGTATCCCCAGAGCCACGGAATCCAGTGAGCAATCTCTAGTTTAAAATGTGCGTTTGTTCACCCAAGAGTCACACGTGGACATACATATATGCACACACATGACCATACATGATTCTCTATGAGCAGCATGACACCATATCGGCGTATCAGCCCACCCCCCCGCAACTTACATTTCATTGCAAACTGAAGTTTTGACGGACCACTTCTGGAGGTGATGTGGTTTTACAGACCAGTGTTTCTCCAACTCAGAAGGGCTGAGGCGACCCCTCTGGGGCGGGGCTTGAGTGTCTGCCTTTCCACCAGCCCCAGGTGTTTCTGTGGTTGTGGATCCGAAGGTCACACCCATCTCGAGGAGCAAGGAAACGGATGTCCCCAACCCAGGAGATGCACCTAATCAAAATCTATTTCTTCTTTATTTAGTCATAATGTTCAGCCTGCTTTTCCACGTCAGGCCTTTGCAAGGGTGGTACCGCCCTCTTCCCCGCCTACTGAAGGGCCCAAAGAAGAGAGAGACTTGTGAGGATGGTGACCTCGTCCGTGGGTGTCAGCAGCTCGATCCAGCAGACACGTGGGTCGCAGAAGAGCATGTGGGGACCACAAAGAAGATGATAAAAGCAAAGGACTCACTGAGACTCTAACCTGTGGATTCCAAATCCTAGCACTGAATTTTACGTTTAATCAGACTGCCTAAAAGATTTTTTTCCACTTGGATTTTTTCCTTTTTCTGTCCCTGGCAGACTAAGAAACCCCCGCTGACGTTTAATGAAGCCTCCGGCTGCATTTTAACTGACTGGATTCCATCTCGGTTTCCTTTGATTCCCTCCGAGTCCGTCTGGTGCCGCCACCGCAGATGGACGGGGCGGTTTCCACACCTGATTTCATGTGTGATTCTGGAACCGATCTGCCTGTCCATCGCCCTGGAAGCCCTGAGATTATATTTTCAAACAGCCTGAAGTGCTATTCGTTCTCACGCACAGAGTCCGTGCCTGAGTGACCAGCAGCCCCATTTCAAGCCGTCGTAATGAGAGATCCGAATTGCAGCCACCTACGGAGACAGAGGTGACGCTGGAAGAGCCCCCAAAGTTCTGTTTCTGAGCCTATCACCTGAAGTCGGTCACTGGCTCTCATCCCATGTGGTGAGTGAGACTTGCCGAGGAGCTGCTAAGAGGGCTCCCCGGGCGCAGCCCTGCACTGACCAAGGCAGGCCCCTGCGAGTAGACCAGGGTTCGACAGGGGCGCTCTGGCCCATTTCAAACACACACATTTTTCTTTTCTGGTCAAAATGTACTACTTTTGTGCTGAATATTTTAAGTATCTTAAATATGTAAATATCTTAAGTATTTTAACTATTTTAAAATGGTAAATATATATTTCTCTTTGTTTACTGCCCCTTTGAAAGATCTTTTTTCTGGCTTTTTTATTTGCTTGCTTGTTTTCCACTGTTATCGGTTTCTATCCCGAGTGCGGGAAAGCATCCTTTTCACGTTCTCCAGCTGTGCCACACGCTTAAGTGACAGCGTGAGAGGTCCTCTGAATCCGAGCCCACTAGTGCAGGGACACGGCTGTGACAATACGGGGTAGATTGCTGCCCTGCTAATCCTTCCTCAGGACCTGAAGTGGAGGTGCTAAGCTGGCTTTTTCACTGAAACGCAGAAAGCTCAAAATCTATCAACCAAAAAAATAGTTATAAACATTTTGAGATTAAAAAAAAAAGAGTGATTTAATCTTTGTGAATTCTTGGTGACGTGTCAAAGTTTGTGTCTTGAAAGAGTGACGAAGGAGACCCACCGAGGTCAGCAGGCCAAGAGCCACGTGGCAGAGAGAGGGAGGCGGCTTAGCGCCCCCCTGCAGGCAAGTAATTGAAAAATACAGGAAAAATAAGTCCGCCTTTCAGGACGACTCAACGTCTTTTCATTTCTTAGGGGGACAATAAAGAAGGAGTGCACATGGAGTCCTTCGGAGTTGGTGGTTTGGCAGACAGAGACATGCGCCATCCGCGCATGAGCTAAAGAGAGCAGGAACCAGGCAGAGCTGGGCGGGTAGGGAGAAGCCAGCTCCCGCAGCAGCGGCACCGGGGTGTGAGGTCCAGCGGGGGTGAGTTCAGTCAAAGGAGAGGAAGAGAAGAGAAACGTGGCCGCACCGCCACCGCCGAAGGTGCTTCTGCCACGGAACACTGCCAGCTCGCCGAGCCCACGCGTGCAGCCGTGGTCTCCGTTCTTCTCACCAGTTTCACGAGCTGAACACCCCTTTCGGGTCAGAGGACGGTTCGGGTGTCGGGACACAGGTACACGAGCACAGATCTCGGTGATAAAAAGCCTAGATTTGGCCCCAAATCCATGACCTTCCAGCGAGGGCACTTACACAGGTCATTTAAAATCTCTAAGCCCGAGGCTCCTGACGGTGAAATAGAAAACACAGCCCTGACCCTTCTGGGTCACTACTGGGACTCAGACTCAGCACGTGCTCCTCAGTTAGGTCCTTGCTCCTCGTTTGCTCTGGCCACTCCTGCCCCCGCCCCCGAAGGTCCCAGCCGAGATCGGGGACAACGTCTGAGCGGTCGGCTCATTTTCTCCAGTCCCTGCGCGGGGCACACTCCTACAGCCACAGGTGGTCAATGCCACACAGAAAAACGTTACTCGCGTTCGTTTTCTGGAGGATAAAGTCCCAAGCACGAGGTGGGTCTCAGAAGACCCTCCCATCGGGTGCCCGCTGTCCCCAGCCCGGGGCGGAGGGGTGTTAAAGGAACGCGGTCCGGCATCCTACGGCCTTGGTTTGAGTTCTGGCTTCTACATCTGCTAGCCCTCTGATTTGCGCCCTGTACCCATACACGCATCCCGGTTCATATGCCGTTTCACTTCTTGAAAATAGAAACAAAAGTCCTTGTGCCTCTGTTCGACTGATAAGTGTGTGCCCTGAGAAAGAAGACACCTACCCAAAGAGGGCTCCTGGGGGCAGTGACTGGGCTCACGTTTTAGAACCCAGAGCCTCCCGCCACTTCTGCCCGGGGGCCTCTCACGCACACAGCGCCCCCCGGGGAGCAGCCTGCCCTGAGCCGCCCGCCCGCACCGGCTCCCGCCCTCTGAGCAGCCCTGATAATGCAGCTCGTGCAATGCCATTTCTACCAACGGGACTGAGGCTTCCCCGTCCAATGGGAGCTGCACAGCTTTGTGCCCATCAACATCTTCACAGACCAATCAGAGCGGCTCCAGTCTGACCAATCAGGGCAGTGTCTTTTGGACCAATCACACTACAAAGACTTTGAGTTCTCATTGGCGTGAGGACAGACGAGTCACGGACCAGGCAGAGGCTTTTGTCTATTTAAGTGGGGCTCCCCTGAGTCTGCCAGCGCCCCTTTCCTCTATATCCGGGACTGGAAACTGCTTCTCCCTTGGTGAGAGGAGACACCAAAGCTTTCTGCGGCAGCGAACGGAGCAAACCAGTGCAGGGTGAAGCAGAATCACAGAAATGGAGATCACGTGGAGGGTTATCAGCAGGGAGCGGGGAGGGGGAGGACAGAGGGAAAGGTACAGGGAAGAAGAAGCTAAGTGGTAGGTAGAAGATAGACGGGGAGGTTAAGAATAGTGTAGGAAACGGAGAAGCCAGAGAGCTTTTATATGTACGACCCATGGACATGAACTAAGGAAGGGGGGATGTGGGTGGGAGGGGGTGTGCAGGGTGGAGGGGAATAAAGGGGGGAAAATGGGGCAACTTTAATACTATAATCAATTAAATACATTTAAAAGAAAAAGAACAAAACAATCCAAGGGGTGTTACACACGTGTCACATCAGAAATGTATCAAGAAAAAGTACTGGTTCAGAGTGGGGACTGGCATTCAATTCTACCCAACCTCTGAAGATGAATTATTATAACTCTTGTTAAAACTGTACCAGACCTATACCCATCCTTTAAAATTCTTTAAAAAGTTTGAGACAAGGAAGAAAAATGCTGATGATGTTGAGACTTTAAAGGTTTTATGATTTTCTAAAACTCTATTATTAATTGACATTGAAATGAACCCACAACCCTTCCTGGGAAGGGCAATGTGCATTTAATTTTACTAATATTCATGAAGAGATAAAGCCATAGTTGTATCAACTTATGGGCCAAGGGTATTTTATAAATTCTAATTTGAGGCTGGTCAAATGAATAGTGGTTGTGATTGAAATGTTTTATTATCTGGATAAATTTATTGGGAAAATGCTTCTTGTACCTGCTTCTGAACTGATAAAGAACCAATTACTTGTGTAGTGCATTTTATACTAAAACCGAAGCTTGCCCAATTATCTGGCAGAAGCTGTGTTCAATATTAATTCTCATTGGGCAGATACGATGTGATGGCCTGCTGCGTTTAAATAACAATATTAATAAACTGTGTTTAATGTTAGTGCGAAGTCTGTTCTCTTTGTAGGCATGGCCTTGGGCTCTTGCTCACGGCAGGCTGGTGAGGTGGGTGAGGTTCACAGATGAAAATGTTCAGGCTTCGTTCGCTCAGCTGCAGATGGGCCTTCTCCCCAAGACCCATCGAGTGGGCACTTGCAAAGACTGGGTTTCTTCTGGGCAGGCTTTTCCGGAGACTTTGGCATTTTCCTGGGAGTGGCAGACTGGAGCGTGTTGCATAGATGCCACTGGCGCCCGGGAGGTTGCCTCGCCCCCTGCTGCCCTGCTGCAGTTTGGCAGTGTGGAGGCAGAGCTCACGTTCCCCCAGGTGCTTTCCTGGGTCCTGGCTGCTGTCCGCCTGTGGCAAAGGCTCTCAGAGAGGTGTCTGGGACAGACGAGCACACCGGGGCGGGCCAGCAGCCCTTGCTCGTGTCCCCACACAGACCAAAGGAAACTCAGTCTGCCCGGCATGGCCCCGCCACAGGCTGCACTGACGTGGGTCACGGCCCGCCACATGCTGTGGTGTGCTTGCTATGTTCTCAACAGCCCCTCCTCAAATACACACACACACACACAGAAATAGTTACATGCACACACCCATGTATACACACAAATACACACACACACAGAAATCTATACACACATAAACACAAATATACACACATATATACATGCAAACACACACATAAACAAATATATACATGCATATACATGCACACAAATATATACACATATACACACATGCACAAATATATACACAAATACATACATGCATACAAATACACAGAGAGACACATATACACACAAATACACACATACACGTAGCCGTGTGTGTGTGTGAATGTGTTGGAAAAACGACTTGCTTCAGAAGTTGATGCATAAATTTCAAGCCACCCCTGGCTTCACTAGCTGCTTAATTCTTGGTGAAATTTTACAAGATAACTTAGATTCCGCGAGAATCGGCTTCTCTTCGGGAAGGGCTGTTGACAGCGCAGCCTGCTCCTGGTCTGCCACGTGGATGGCTCGCTCGGCGCTCTGAAGAGTGAGTGACCGCATGGCTGTAAGCAGAGCTGAGGGGCTCACGCTGGGTCCCACGAAAGCGCCGCTCCTTCTGAGCCCTGGAACTCTCAGGGAGGGTCTGTAAGTCAGGAATTGCCGCCCCTGCTCCACGTCGCCCGGTGCCTGTCACTTTGTTTGGGGACAGTGGGTGCCGGTGTCTGCCTGCACTGCAGGGGAGGGAAGCCCGTTGATTTGCACGCCCACTGTGCTCCCCCAGCTCTTCTGTCAGCCTCCGGGGAAGACAGCCAGTTATCGTGCGCGTGGCCCTTGTGTTCGGGGACAGAGTCAGCCCTCCTCCTGAAGAATGCTCTTTGTCCCCGTCATCTCCTTGTCCGCTCGCCGGTGCCGTGCCAAGAGAGACAACCAATGGGCCTTGTTGACTTTTTCTTATAAAAAGTTTTAAAGATACGCAAAAGTAGAAGGAATACTAAAATGACACCCCCAGTACCCATCACCCAGTTTAAATAACTAACATGTAGCCAAGTATTTTTCATTTTTATCGGCCTACTCCTGAACTCTCGCTGGCTGTTGTATTATTTTTACAGCTTCACTGAAGCACAATTCACACACTACCAACCTGACTTGCTGGAAGTGGACAATTCAATGACTTGAAAAAAATAAATGGCATCGTGCTGCCGTTCCCGCGGGCTGGCTGTGCACCTGCAGCCAAGTCCTGCCCCCTGCCCGCCCCCAGCCCCGCCGTCTGGGTCCGTGGAGCATCTCTTAGGGCTATTTCACATCAGTGGAACTAAACAGTACGCAGACTTTGATTTCTGGCTCCTTCGACTCAGCATTACGTTTTCAAGGCACAGCCATGGTGTGGCATGTATCAGTAGCTTATCTTTATTATTATTAATAATATTGTATTAATAACAAAAGGAATAGCGTTCTATTGAGAGACTGTACCACATACTGCTCATTCAGTCACCAGATGAAAGACCTTTAGAATGTTTTTACATTTATGTGAACACTGCCATGAATGTGCCCATGCCAGTCTCTGTGTGGACAGACGTTTTCATTTCTCCTGGGCAGATGGCCAGAGAAGAGCTGCTGGTCATTGGAAAGTTTATGCCTCAATTTTCAGTGGCTGTTTCCCAAGTGGGCGGGCCATTTCCCATTCCCTCCAGTGATGTGTAAGGGTTCCGGCGTCCCTGAATTCTTGCCAGTGCCTTTCTTTCTTTTTCTTTTCTTTTCTTTTCTTTTCTTTTCTTTTCTTTTCTTTTCTTTTCTTTTCTTTTCTTTTCTTTTCTTTTCTTTTCTTTTCTTCTCACCCCTCCTTTCTCCTCTCCTTTCCCTTTTAAAATTATAACTCACTGATTACAAGTGGGAGCTCCCTGTGGTCTGGGTTTTTACTTCCTGGAAGACCAGTGATGATAAGCACCTTCTCATGTGACTTTTAGGCCCGTGTGCATCTCATTTTGCCCATTTTTAAATCATGTCCCTTTAAGCCATGTCCTTTATATTGAGTTGTGTCATTCTCGATACAAGTTATTTATTTCCAGAGAAATAATTGGGAAATATTTTCTCCTAGTCTCTGGCTTGACTGCTCATTTAGTTAACGGTGCTTTTAAAGTGTGAATGTTCGCCTACCGATTATTTTGATGATGGACAATACGCTGATTATCCTCTTCCGCGGGTTGTGCCGACTGGCAGCTCCCTGCGTGACTGAGGCCGTGAAGGTTTTTCCTTGGTTGTCTCTACAAAATGTTGTAGTTTAAACTCTTATGTTTAGGTTTATGATCTATTCTGGCGTGTGGTGGGAAGTAGGGGTCTAATTCACCCTTTGCCCACTGAGAGCCTGTTGTCCCAGTTCCTTTACTGGAAAGGATCAAACAGAAGGTCACACAAACCAACCAACCAATGAGCAAACACACACACACAGCCCACCCGTCAGGAGGAAAGACGCGCACAGACTTCCACGTGGAGCGAGGGTGGAGGCTTCTGTGTCCACCACTCACACGGCGATGAAATGCAGGACGGGGTGGGCGCTGCTCCCCAGGGTGCACTTGCCTCACTCCTTCGAGGAAAAGAGAGAACTGGGCGCCCGTGCCTGGAACACTGACTACGTCGTGGTTTCCAGACAAGAAAAACAGGTGTAAACAGATCGTAGTGTCTGGGTTTGTGTTTGTCCATGGAGAGGAGCAGCTCAGAAAGCGGAGCAGCGGCTTGGGCGCTGTCAGCGGCAGTGTGGAGCGCGTGGGGCAGGGCGGCCGGACCCCAGCTCGCTCGGCGCCCATGTGCTGCTCGGCTCCTTGGCCCTTTGAAGCCTCCGGACTTTTGCTTCTATCCCAGCGCCTTTAATGGCCTGAAGTTCCTCTTAAACCACGGAAATATCAGTAAACATCAATGGCACCAGGACTCTTCCTTCTTTATTAGTGAGGGCTCTGCCGTCTTTTCTCAGCTCCCCAGGTCTGTGCCCAGGTGAAGTGCCCTGAACAGGTGACCGAGACAGGAGGGCCAGACTGCGGGGTGAGCCCAGGCTGCAGAGGGGTTCGAATTCAGAAGATGGTTTTCTCATATAATTTTTGAGGAACTGATTTTTGAAGCAGAATTTGAAATCCAGGGCACGAACTCCCTTGGACAGTCCATTCTTCCGAGGACAAGAAGGATATGCGAGCAGAATAAAGTGCTTTTCCAAATGGATAGACAGGTTTTTATTTACAGTGAGGGAGTCAGAGTGCATGGCTGGACATGTACTTGTGTGAAGAGAAGGACATACATGTAAGCTTGGTGCTGTGTCACCTTGGACCCCAAGGTCACTGCCCAGATGGCCCCGTTCGAGTCTCCCTTCTTTGCCCCACTGAAATGTCTGGCTTTCAAAATCCTCTGATTCTATTATTCTATTGTTCTGATTCCGACATTCTATTGTCGCCTACTGGCTGGGAAGCACTCTCCTAGGCCATGTCAAGATCATTTTAATTTATGGAAATAGCTAAGATTACAGAGACCATATTTGTATAATTTGGGGGCAATTACTTTGGCTTGAAAATCGGGCTTTTCCAGAAGAAAAACCAAATGAAACTGTCATAGCTTTTTGTCACACCGTATTTTGGTGTGGGAAGTGTTTTGTTTCTGCTTATTTCCTGTGGACAGAACTTAGAAAACATGAGAAGATGCCGTTTTTGATGATCTGCTAGCAGGAAGTAGCTGAGAATCTTGTGCTTCTCTGCGTCTCGGTTGTAGGCAGGTGACGTGCTGGGAGGGTGGGCAGGACTTTTCCATTCCCACTGAGTCCAGTGGTTCTCAGGTGCCCATCGCCGATGCGCTAGTCCGAACAATTTTCAAACACAACATCACCTGGTACAGTTTTCGTAAAATAGTGGATCCTCAGCATTTGTTTAAATTTAAATTTTTACAGTTTGTATAAAGCAGGACACTTTTATATTGCAAAGTACTATTTGTAAATAAATTACAAGGCACTTTGTATAAAATTTTATTCTTTATCATGTACATCTTAAGTATACACTCGAGAAAAAATGAAATCAGTCTATTGGATATCTACCTTTTAAATCATTCATTTAGATTAAATCGTATATAAATAAATACTGACTACAGTTCCTCCCCAGAAGTACTTCTAAGTAGGTTTTGACCTCTGTCTTGAAGTGACCTTGGGACATCGGTTCTTTGCATTACAACATGTTTAAGTCACCCCGACTCGCCGCAAACACAGAATTTAAAACGCCTGAACAGACGCCTGAAATCTCCCGTCTGCGGTGACCGGATTGCAGGAACATTGCCACCTCCTTACGACACCCACTCGCCCACCATTGCGCACGACACAGCCTGGAGGAGCCTGTCCTGAACGGGCTCATTTGACCTGACAGCACAGTGATTTCTGCATTGTGTTGGGGGTGAAGGTCTTGCAGGGGAGTCGAGGGGGCAGAAGAAGTGTTTAGAGAAACTTGGGACTCCTCTGGTTTGGAGTGAGGCCATTGACACAGGCAACAGTGAGACCTGGGGGGACTCACTCACTTCATGGTTCTCGTTGAGACCTTTAGAGGGAAGGGCTGGTGGGGGCAAGGAGAGTCAGGTGTGGTGTGGGGGGAGCCAGGCCTTTAATCCTGGGGGGCAGGTCGGGTTGGATGAAGTGGAAGGAAAAGGGGAGGGGACAGACATTGCTTCCGCTTATGTCACTGCTTATGTCTTTTTGTTGTCATTCCTGGTGGGAAGGGGGCGGATCCCACGGACCGAATCTCTAAACTATGGGACTGGATCGTTATTGAAATTGAAGTTGGAAATGTACAAAAGATATCAATTATATGAGGATTACCATAATCATTTCGCTAGAGCGAAGAGTGGAACCATAAATCTTTCTGAATTCAAATGATTTCCTTCTGAGTAACATACCACATATTCTGTATAGCTCCTGTGCTAACCTATGGAGTTAATTGAAGCAAGAAGGAGGAATAAGTCCCTGCATTTTTTATTGTGAATGTCACTTCAATAAGCCAGTGATGCAGAAGAGGGGGATGTGGCAACATCACCACCAGCTGTCAATCGCATTAAATCCCAGGAGTCGTCAGCACACGGAATGAAGTGTCATGCTATTCCTTCAGGACCTGCTGCTTCTGGGAATGCCTGTGGCTGCAGTTCCTTCTGAGCATGGCATGGGGTGGGTGGTAATGGGCTGAGCGAGGTGGTGTGGGACAGTGGTCCCATCCTCCTGCCATGGGCACTCCATCCACTCCAAACACAGCCCAGGGGGGACCCTTCTTTTTAGAACCTGCTCCCGGAATGCGGAGTGACTGACCAGAAAGCCCGTGTTGGGGGATAAGATGTAGTCATTGAGTACCTCTCCAGTGTCTTTCGAGAAAAGTGGAGACTGCCTATGCCCACAATTTATGTCCTGGAAATGACAGGCAATGTACCGGACTTTGTACAGACAGCAGAATTCGTTCTTAAAGGCTCGGGGTGATTCAGTATAGAAAGCAGCAGTCCTAGGTGGGAGGGCATCAGAGTCATTAGGAAGGTGTAGTTAGGGAAGTACAGGTAGATTTAATTATTGCTTTTTAAACTTTCATTGATATGAGTCTGATTCAGAGCCAGTGACTGGAACAAATGACATTTTTAAAGTAGAAATATACTGTAAGTTGTATCCGAACTCTCACACCTCGTGAAAGGTTGTATTTTCCAGTTGCGTCCTCTGCACCTTCCCACCATGCGTGCTGGGAGGTCATTCTTCCCCCCGGCCCTCCCCACCCACGTGCAGAAGGTGGACGTGCACATGCTGCTCCCTTCCCGCGGTGCCTGGCTGTGTCACAACGTCCCACTCTCCTAAGTTCCCAGAGCGACAGTGAGTTGTAAGACATGAAGGTGTGTACGGAGATGGAAGTGATCATACTCAGGCCGAGACAATGGCTCCAGGCTCGAGGGACAGACACGACTCAGTTCTGTGTCCCGTCCACCTTCTCTGACAGGAGGGACGTTCTCCAGGAGGAAAAGCGTAGAGAGGACTTCCTAGGGTTGTTAGAAGCTCACCTTGATTTTTGACTTTTGTGACTGGTTGAATAGATTCAAGGAAACGTTATAGACAAAAATACATCTGAATTTATTTTAGAATTATACTTGCCCAAGAGTGCCATAAGATATTGGCGCAAACATGAGAAATAAGCACCGAATGTTTGCAACATTTGGTGGCTCCATTGCTATCTGAACAAAGATTAAAAACTATCAGAAAAAGGATAGATACCAAACCAAAAGAATTCCTTTTGTCCAGTATGTACAGGCAAGTGTTCATGTGTGTATGCATGCATTAATCTACTTATCATCCATATTAATAACACACACCAAATGATTAAAGTACAGACTTTAATAAAATGTGTGTTGAAGGGATGATGAGAAACAATAGGAAACATAAACAAGATCTATAAAGACTTTCATAGCCTAAAAATGCGCATTAAAAATGGGCAGAAATGAATAAAATGAAGTCTTGCCGTGAGTTGTGAAAAAGAACAAAAACTCACTGGAGCTCTGTCCCCGTCTGGGACCTTCGGTTTCCCAGAGAACTTTACAGGAGAGAGCGTGGCCTCGCTCACACTTCCGGGGGAGGGGGGCGGGGTGGTGGGAGGGGTAGGTGGAAGTGTACAGAGAAAAGCAAGAAGTACCACAGTAGTGTTATTTTCTTTAAACCCAGATAAATAAGGTCGAAGCTTTAGGATGATTTCAGTCCTTACTGAGGTTGTATCCTTTATTCTACGTGGAGCCATGGGGGTGGGACCTGAGGCGAGGCCAGGAGTCCAGTCTGTGACGTGGGACACCTTCCTTGTGTGTCCTCTGTCGCCATTTGCTGCCAGATGGTGCTCCTCTGTCACCAACTCGGGGCGTCCCTGGGTCCCTCCATCCCGCTGTCTGTGGACTCAGCCTCAGACACGCTGTGTGCAGCCCTTCAGTCCTCAGGCCCTGGTCCCCCTAAATCCCTGCCTTTCCCCACTGAGGTGAACCTGGGGTCTGTCTCTCAGGGAAATGCCCTCCACCCCGGTCCCATAATGGGGCCAGGTGTCCCCCACCCAGCCTGGTTCCAACAGGCTGATGTTAAAAATACATTCCCAGGAGGGGCCAGACAGCAGGACCATCTCCAGTGCTGGCCCCATCCCCAGCCCTTCCTTCCTGCCAAGTCCCCACCAGTCCCCGCCGTCAAAAGGATCAGGGGAAATGCGTGTCTTTGTCTCTCCAGGGGCATCTTCACCCAAGGCTTTCCACTCCAGCCCCTTCACGCATCCTAGATTTCAAAGGTACCAACTGTGTTTAACACGAACAATGGGATTTTCAGGTCCCAAATTACATAAAATTTACAGGCTAATTAGGGTAAATTGGTTCCTATCACAGGTTCCTGAAGTTACTGAGGGGAAAATGTAGGGCATTGCGGGTGTGTCCCAGTCTTTATCTGGGAGGGAAGAGGCACTGAAGGGACATCACACAAAAAGCTCACTGCTGGCTTGGCACAGAGTGATCACGAAAATATTCATTTATAACCACAGAAGATGTTCCTGCCAACTCTGTTTTTGAGGGTTATACTCAGCAACCTCTGGAGACTTCACTTGCCTATAATCATGAGGAGACTCAACAGGGTTAGGTTCCCTTCAGCGAAAGCGGGCACAAGGCGCCCGGCTTTGATGTTAATTGACATGTAACACCCAGCCAAGGTGTTGGCACCTGGAGAGCAGGGCGGTTGGGAGTGTGAAATTGTTTCTCTCTGCAGAGATGATTAGCACACACGGAACCTCACACGTCACATGTTCGCTGTCACAGATTTAAATAATTAGAGGAGAAGGGTGCTTGAGAAGACGCTGGCGACATTGACTTAGAAGGTGAGGATTAATTGGGGCCCAGGACGGTCTGTAATGCAGAGTGAAGAAGGATGTTGGGAGCTGCCAGCGGGAGGGCGCACTGTAAGAATTGTTAAAGTTCCGTTTCATCTACAAGGCTGGGTATATTTTCCAAGAACTGTAACAAGGGGGGCTTGATCAGGGCAGAGGGTCGCCGTCATCATGGGGTGCTAAATTCACCTGGGGAAAGTGAACGTACTGGAAATCCCACTCTGCCCCACATCAATTAATTTCAGGGCTCTTGGTGTGGAGCTCTGAGGACTGCAGGCCCCAGGCCAGGCTGGATGAGGGGTAGCGTTTACCTGGGAACAATAAAACCCACATCTCGGGGGGCATCGCAACAAAATGAAAAGCCGGAGGTCAGCAAGAAAGGAGAGATATTGCAGGGCAAATCAATGGATCAATTGCTGCTTCGAAGGCAGGCAATGTGATGGATTGGCAGTTTAGCAGACCTGAGGCATCGGGGACATCTCTCACCAGCTGGCTGTTTGCCGGGAAAGCGTCCAGCTCTCCATCAGCCAGAACGACTCATGGGAGCTGGCACCTGCTCTAGTTCTGTGAGATGCGTCCTTGGAACCCTGATGGGCATTGTGCTGAATCTATAGATTGCCTTGGGTAGCATGGACATTTTAATGATGTTAATTCTTCTGTCCCTGAACACGGCATGTGCTTCCACTGATTTGTAGCTTCCTCATTCTCTCTCTCCGGTGTCTGATGATTTTCCCAGTGCAGGTGTTCTACGTCGTCGGCTGGGTTTACTCCCAAGCACTTCACTCTCCCTGAAGGAGACGTTGTCCACACCTTTCAAGAGCAGAAAGCGTGGTTTACTTCTGCAGGTGCTCAAACATCCATGTGCTTTGCAGGGTGGAGCAACAGCTGCTTCATAAAAACCAGGTCCACGGGCCGCACGCTATCGCCTTTGGGTGCTTCAGAGGAGACTGAGCGAGGCGTCACTTCCATCTGATCTGATCGGGATGATCGGAGGTGTGTATCGAGTTTGCGCTGAGACCGAGAACTCCAGCTTGACCAGTCTCGGTGAGAGTCCGTTTTCAGCGCAGCACGCCCAGAGGGCGCGTCTGCTACTGGAGAGAGCCCCTCCTCCCACAGGGGCCCTGGCCCTTCCAGCCCTGAAATTCTCCGTGCTCCACGGACCGGTTCTGCACTCCCCCGGGAGTTGCGCTCCTTACTCTTTTTAAGCCTCTTGTGTTACCAAACCAACTTTATTCATGTCTCTTAAGGTGACGATTAACTTCTGCCTATATTTAGGTGTTCTTCTAGACTCCCTGTTCTGGGCTCACAGTAAACCAATTCTCTTTGAATTCCCCAAGGTGAGGGTTTGGGCAGGAGGAATTTGAGGTATCAGAAAGGCAGAAGGTAATTCCTCTAAAGCTAAAACTAAGCAATGTAAATAAATACCCCCAAAGCCCACGAGCTACACTCGTCTCTACCTGCTTCGGATAACGCGTTCTGTTCCTGTGTGATTAATGGGGAAGAATATGGAGCGGGTTACATCTTTCCGAAAATAAGCTCACAGGAATGCTCCCTTGAGAGCTGGTCCTCTTCAGATGTCTCCGAGACAGGCAGGCGACCTGCACGGATGGCACGCAGAGGTGGCCAGCTGGGTCCAAAACCTGGGGGCTCGGAGACAGTCAGCCACAAGAATGTCTTGTCCCAGGTAATCTCGTGTACAACCCAGCCCTTCAGAGACTGAAACAATTGGGCAAGAGAGGTAATCCCTACCGGACCAGGGAAACTGAAACCCTACTTATGAGGTCACTGGTGAGCAGGAGACACAAAGAACCCCGACCCCCACCTGCAGCTTTGGAGGCTGACCTTTGCTCTCTCTGGTCCCCAGGAGATGCCAAGGCTCACGGGAACACCACAGTGAGGGGGCCGGGTGCCCCGAACTGAACCTGGGCAACCAGTTTCTAGAAACATTAGCAGCTCTCAGAAGAGATCCTTTCAGGGTTTTATGGAAATACAAATGAACAACAAATTCACAGACTGGTTCCTGCCCCGGCAGAAGGAGGCGTCCCTCACAAAAGGACGCTTTGTTGGACCCAGTTCTCATACAATGAACCCGCTCTGCTTTGTGAACAACCGGCACACACAACAGTGAGAACGGCACTGTTCAGGAAGGAGTTTGCTGCAGAGAACAGTTTCCTTCGATCATCGAAGTGCAGATGGCGGGGTAGGAGAAGGGTTAAGGCCCACGCTGCGTTTGGACGAGGGGTTCCTCCTGGTTCAAAGTGACCACACTTGTGGGGGTGTTGCATTTTTACCAGTAACGCGCGTTTTAGATTTTGCTCCCTGTTTCGCTTAACTTCCTTGTGTGGCCCTCTGGCAGCGGCTCTCCGCCGCTCTGCTGGGCTCAGGCTGGAGCGACGCAGCGGGAATCGGGGACGTTTTCCAGGTCTCTCCGCACTGACGGCCCATCACCCAGCGGGAGCGGCAAAGGGGCAGAGCTGTCTTCAAAGTAATTTCTTGCGCTATTACAGCCCCGGCCAGATTGGCTCCGGGCTCAGATTGTCTCCAATATTCCTTCTGAATTGAATTTCAATTTTCTCGTGTGCGTCGGTGCAGCCGGGAGCACAGAATAGCCCGTGTCCTCCTGCGGAAACGGTCATCATTCAGGGCCTGAAAGACTCTTAGGAGCTTGTGGCTGCCTTGATGCAGCGTTCAAAGTTGTGGACACATAATGGGGATAATTTTGAAGAAAAATTTCCATTACTCTGGAGAGCTTTCAGGCCTAAATTTACTTGAGATTTAAAAACAAAAGTAAAAACGGCCAAGCACCGCAGTTTGTAAGTAACCATTTCCCAGAGTCAGGGACACAGAAGGGGCGCCGCTCCCCACCCTCCCCACCCAGGATGAGACAGTCCCCACGGGACAGACTCGTGTCTTCCCGATGCTCCCAAAGCCCCACAACCCCTTCTTCTGGGCCCAGTGCCTCCATTCTTCCTGAAACCCTTCTAAGGGGACACGAAACCTTTTCCGAGACAGACAGTACCCTGAAGTTGGCAGTATACGTCTGCAAGACGGGGCAAGAGAAAGCACGCTCAGGGCGCGGTGTGAAGGCTGGTACCCGAGTCTGAGAGCCGCCCGAGGGTCAGGGAGCAGGGCACAGCAATTCTGGTTGAGTTTGTGTATTTTCCCAGTTGGGGGGGAGGGGCATGAGGACAGTGAGGGAGGGAAAGGGAACTAGGTGTGGACTCCATCACAGAAAGACAAGGAGTGAAACAGAGCCTCGTTCCCGTTCTCAGAACGCTCTCTCCCAGCATGGGCGTGCACGGGCGATGTTTCGCTGGCTTTGCTGGTTTATGAAACAAACAAACTCTGCTGAAGTCGAAACTCAGTGAGACGCTGTGACACCTGGGTCACAGCGGCCATCAGACTCATTGCTGGGCTGCCACAGGTGTCCAACGTCCTCAGCCTGATGACCCAGCAACAGTGGTTTTGTTTGGGGACATAAAGACATGAACAACTTACAAAAAGACAAGGCTGCTGGTGGGTTGATGTTGAGCAGCATGACGGCCCCCTGGACTTGTCCCTCTGACTGCGGCTTGTCACCCTTTTCTGCCATTTTTGGGACCACACATGACTGGACGCAGTAGTTGGCGTGAGCACATTTGGTGCCGAGTCCACAGGCTCACGGCGCTGCAGCGCTGGTGGCTCCTGAGTGGACGTCTGAGCCACTGCAGCAAAACGAGGAAGACTGACTTTGTGAATCCAAGTCCCGCTTGGCGGTCGCCCTCGAACTGCCAGGGTTCCCTTTCTGGGATGACCCTGCAGTGCCACCACTGCTGCCTCAGGTCTGGTTGCCTCTAATCCCCAGTGTCCCCGGGCTCAGGGGCACATGCATGGAGTCAGTTGTTTAAAAGGGAGAAGATGATGTTAACGCCAATGGACTCTCTCAGGGAAAAGTCACTGACATGCAGCCGGTTGGCGTAGTCTAGACACTGAAGGTGGATGAGGCTCGTTGCCCTCCGAGAGTGGCTGCGGTAAATAAACTTTGTGCCGCAAGTAAAACCGAAACAGAAAATCCGATTTTACTGGGAAATTGGAATTCAGGTGAAGACAGTGATACAGGGCAATAATGTTAAAGGAGATTTCAACACCGTCAGTGTCTGGAAGACCCTGTATTCAGATGGGAAAGACGCTGAGATGAAGTTATTTTGCAAATAAGAAGAGACTTTTCCTAAGACATTTTTATTAAAATTCACCTTTATTAAGTAAAGAAAACAAAATCATTGGAAAAGGCAGAGTTGGCCAATTGAGATGAAGCCAGCTATTCCGCAGCCTGGAACACAGCTTTTCGATAAATACCCTCGGGAGTGAGTCCAGACACGGACCCGGGTAAACTTGCATGTTTCAAACATTGTGTGAAATACTTGTATCTTAGTTAATGTGACAAAACCACCTGGTGCATGCACACACATGAGTAAAAGGAAATATAATGTTGAGTGTGTGAAGACTTGATATATCTAAATGCTGATGGACATAATAATAATATAAACACACTATATGAAATACATGATGTTACTCATTTAAATTTTATGTATTTCTTATTCATGATCAAAGATTTAAGAAACATAAATAAGCAAAATGATAACATCTTTATTTTCAAGTGAAGTAACTCAAGCAAAGCGTGCACCTTAGTCTAAAACGTTGCAAGCCCTGGAAGCAGCCCAAGCGCCCATCAAGAAACGGGCGGATAAAAAGTGGCGGTACGTATACGCAGTGGAACATTACTCGGCCACGAAAAAGCATGAAAGGTGATCATTTGTGATGGCATGAAGGACCTAGAGTGCGTTGTGCTAAGTGAATGGAGTCAGTCAGAGAAAGACAAATACCGTACGATTTCACGTACATGCGAAGAACACACCGAACTGACAAGCAAAACAGAGACAGACTCACAGACACAGAGAACAGGCTGATGGTGGCCAAAGCGGGGTAGCTTGAGGGGCTGGGGGAAAAAGGTGCTGGGCTTGAGAAGCACAGATGGGTGGTTACAGAGTAGTCACAGGATGTAAAGCCCAGCACAGGAAATACAGCTAATAACTTTATGATAACTATGTGCAATGCCAGGTGAGCCCTGGAGATATCAGGGAACACTGTGTGAAGTATATGGTTATCTAACTGTTAGGATGTCCACCTGAATTAATACAAAATAATACTGAACGTAAGCTATAAATGAAAAAGTTTAAGAATAAAACAATTAAAATCAAAACGTTTCTGAACGTTTAATTTACGAATCACTGGCGAGGAGGAAAGGCAGAAGGTTCCAACCCTTCGGCCTCACACCCACAAGGCTCCTTTGGCAGCGTCGCTGTATCATCAGTCTCGGCTGCTGAGCTGTGGCTTTTCCACGGAGGACTGTGTTTCGCTCACGTCTGGGACTGCAGTGTCAGGATGTCACCCACACCCACACTGAGGTGTCCTCTGATTCGGCCACCGCAGCGGCTCCACCAGCGGGTGTGGGTCCCCCGGTCCTGGGTGCCTGGCTATGCGCATGCTCAGTGACCGGGGCGGTGGTTGGTGGAAGAACGCAGACAGGCTCCGTTGAACCTGCAGGAACTTGCCTGGAGGAAAAAATAAGCATCTCATCTGCGATTCTTCCTCAGCCTGTTGACACAGCTGGCTTCAGACGACCCTCTCGAAAGAGCACAACTTGTCTTTGGGGTCCCTTAAAGTAGATTTCATTCTTTGTCACCTTGTTAAAAATCGGCGTTTGAAAGAAAGGATGAAAATTTGTACGTGGTTCAGGCTGGCTTGGACCTGGATGGTTGGCTGCCCGGGAGTTGTGCCCATTGGCTCAGAGAGGCCTGCCCCAGCAGTGGGGCTGTCCCTACCTGGGACTCTGTGTCCCTGCCTGGGACACTGCGGGTGGAAGCCGCCTGGGAGATGGCATGGGTGAAGGTCAGGACTGGACACTTTCCCGAAAAACCCTCCCAGCCAGACTCACAGCCCTCGTGAAGATTCCCATTTGACAGATAAAGAAAGTGCGGCCCAGAAGTGTTAAATGCTTGGTCCAAGGTGCACACTGCTAGTGACTGTAACACCCAGGCAGCAGCTCAGGCACCCTCCAGGCTTCCCCCGGGCCAGGTGCAGGCTGGCCGAGCCTCCTCACGGATCACTCTCGCTCCTCTGTCTTCCCGTCTGACTCTGCGTCTCCCCATTTCCCCTTGTCAGTCATGGGACTGTGGCAGTGAGACCGGACACATTTCACAAGAGGATCCTGTTCGTCTCTAATAATTAAATTGTGTCTACATATTTTCGCTTCTAAGCCCCTTAGTGCAAAGGAATCACCGCACTAAAACCCACAGGTTAGATCTGGTGTGCCGCACGTTGCAGGTGTTATTTCTGCGAATAAAGTTTTATTGGAACACAGCTGCACTCATTCCTGTACCTATTTATTATCTCAGGCCATGTTCATGCTACAACCACCTTTAGGTGGAACAGACACCACGGAGCTCTGGACAGGGAAAGTTTGCTGCCCTGTTGTTCTAGAAGACCCAAGCTGCAGGTCTTCCGCGTGTCCTGTGGGCTCAACTCCACCTCCTGCGGTTCCCTGCTTGCTCCATGAATTACTGAGGAGGCTGTTAGCTCTTTATTAATATAGCGAAGGTCGAATGGGCGCCGCTTCCGTGCCAGCTTTGCCTTGTCCTGTTAGCACCCCCCACTGGCACGCAGAGTGCGCGGGGCTGCAGAAGCGGGTGGGCCTGCTGTTTTGTGTGAGTTGGATGATTCGGCTGCTGAGGGACAATGAGTAGTCACAGCCACTGCCTTGAGGAGGGAGAGGGCGGGGGGCTGGGGGGCCAGAGGCCAAGGGGGCGAGGAAGGGAGTGGGAAAATCCCCATGTGTATAGCCTTCAAGTCCAGAGGCTGCAGAGACAAGTTCGTGCCAGGTCCTGGCTGTGCGTGGAGATAAGGACCAGAGAGGGCACCCCACGTCCTGGTTTGCGCTCTCCCCGCCCCACCCCAATCACGGTGCATTTGGAGGCAGGGCTTTTGGGAGGTGCTCTGGTCACGAAGTGGAGCCCTCACCGTTTGGTGTCTGTGCTCTGAGCTGATGAGCACAGACCTGATCCAGACCAATTCTTTCAGGCGAGGTGGCTCGGCTGAGGGAGCCCTGAAGCCTCGGTTTCAAGTCAGAACCTTTCTTATTCATCGTGAAGATTACTCTCCGGCTTGCCAGGATACCACTCCGGGGATCAGAACAGTCTTTTCAGATGTTAACTAAACAAATTTCAAAATCTTCTCAAGTGATGAGTGTTTATCATTTCTTCCCAGGCGGCAGTGAAGAAGAAGGTCAAAGAGATGGTTGTTTTAGGAGGAATCCTGGCTGAGCTGGGGCGCTGTGAGGAGCTGTGCAGACTCCGGCTCTTCTTCCCAATCGATGCCAGCACCCCCAGCCTTGGACACGAATGTGCATATTTCCTTTATCCTGTCTTATCCGGCTTCTGTTTACTCCAAGGTTTCCGGCCAAGGACGGCAGAGTCTTTCTTGTGTCTTGGCCCGCCTCATCTGAATGAGCCCACGACAATTTGGATGGGTTCTTCCTTCCAAGGCCCCCGTTTGCCTCATGGCCAACTTGTTTCAGCCGGTTTAGTGCTGCGTTTCCTCTGGTTTTCTGGAAGAATCGATGGAAGGGAAGGGAAGGGAAGCTGGTTCCTACCTGATGGGTTCATCGCAGTCCTGTTGACATTAGGACAGCACATTGGGACAAGTGAGTGACGTTCCTCAACCAGAAACCCCATAATGTCTTGTGCCAACGTTGCTGAGCAGTGTGCGACAGAAGCAGCACAGGATGGGGAGTCCCCTGGTTCAGGTTCTGGCTGTAGGTGTCCTTGTCACACGCTGATGACCTCCAGGACCATGGTGAGACCTTCTGCACAGGGTTCCCATGAATGTCGGATGAAGAAATGATTTTTTTGCAGCTATTTTTTAAAATATATTTTATTGATTATGCTATGACAGTTGTCCCATTTTCCCCCCTTTAGTCCCCTCCACCCTGCACACCCCCTCCCACCCACATTCCCCCCCCTTTAGTTCAAATCCACAGGTAGTACATGTAAGTTCTTTGGCTTCTCCATTTCCTATACTATTCTTAATCTCCCCCTGTCTATTTTGT
>VMDR010009858.1:0-32275 GCA_007922815.1 Macrotus californicus | reverse complement strand
TAATTTTAGCATGGAATGTGATGGGTTAAAGGGGAAGAGGAAAATAAAAGATATTGAGACTCTTGTTTCTTTGGAAAATAGAATATCAACGTTGGTTAACTGAAGTCTTTGACAAAAAAAATGCTTAAATATGCATATTAAAAATTCAAGGGTAACCACTAAATGCATGAATAATTTCCTAGTTACCTGCAGTGGGGAAGGGGAAGATTGTATCAAATGAAATATGACCCCTAACAACAAAAGACAAGAAAAGGAAAAAAAAGGAAACACGTTAAATAGAAAATATTTATAAACTTATTAGATAGTAATAAATATGAATGGATTAAGTTCTTTGGAAGAACAAGACTTACCTAAAATGAAACAATACAAATAGGTTAAAAACAAAGAGTTGGAAACGACATACAACTGACAAAAAGGCAAATGGCAGCAGAACATTGCAGAAACCGTGGAGGTTTGTACATGCTTTCTCCCAGCATGCTAACGTTCTGGTGTGCCAAGTCCCAGCAGGTGAGAACCAAAGTGCATGAACACAACGAGATCAGCAAGTAGAAGAAGGGCGCAGTCTGGGCCACTACGTTCAGGTACTCCACATTCTTCCTCCAGCTCAGCTGTCTCTGCAGCTCAGCAGGGGGAGGGACAAAAGAGAATCAGCTAGTGACTAGTAGCAGGCTTCTTTTGGAAATAATGAAATGTACTAAAATTAGATTACAGTAATGGTCGCACAGCTCTGTAAGCATGCCAGAAAACATTGAATTATACACTCTCAATGTGTGAACTTGATGGTGCATAAATTATATTTCAAAAAAGCTTCTTTTCAAAAAGAAAGGGAAGAAAAAGAAGAGTTACAAAACCGGAATAGGTCAAGAACTGTATGAGAATTTAAAAAGATAGTTGAAAATCCACTGTTACATAAAGCACCCAAACCAAATAATTTTGTAGGAAGCTCCTTAGAAAAAGGAGGGGAAAAGTGAGACAAAAAGGAAATGACCAATCAGTTTGCAAAACGGCTTCACCTCATGGGAAGCAGCAACCATTTTCACTATCACTAATATTTGGGAAAACCTAACCACAATGACTCAGGGAACCAAAACTACATTTCACGGACCTTAAGGATTGAGTTTCAAACCGAGTCTGGCTACCTGTAGAACAACAGTTGTGAATTTTGTAAATTCAAGCTATGTACTGAGGAATTCAGAGCAAAACCTGACCAGCTTCGAAGAACGAATCTCACTGAAGACAAAATGTGTTTCAAAATCAAACACTGGCAATGGCAAACTCTGACAGAAGCTCTTTTCGATTTCCAAAGTGCTGGTGGCCGTTTCACTTGTTTTGTGTGAGATTTACCGAGAAACACTGCAACCAGACCCAGAAGACCTGTCACGCTCACCGCCACCGTGCCAAATCTGGAAGACTCGAGAAATGCAAAACAAATGACTTGAAGGAAGTTTGAAAGAGGCACTGCTAAGCTTTCTCCAGGTAGAGCTAGGGGAATGCAGAAAAGTTCTGCCAGCCTATTTATCCTCTTCGTGATACATTTAATGGAAAAGCTAACATTCTAAATAAGTCTAAATTTGAATTGTAAAACCTAATATAGTTGTGTGATGAAGGCCATAGAAAAATCTATTAAAATAATTAACCATAATAGAAAAATTTAAGGAAAAATCATAATCTATTATGATTTAGTATGTTAATAGATAGTAAAATGCATTAATAAAACTAAATTTCCTTGCACACTGCACCAAATCTCCATGTTCTTATTGTTTTCAGGGGTGAAAAATATTTTCATATTCTACTTACAATGGAAAGACAATGTCCTGTACAGCTTCAAAGTGACAAGTCAATATGAGAGTCTCTTTGAAATCTGTGAAGTTGACACAATAAATGTGTGATTCTTCTGTTCCTACAAAAAACTGGTGTCCTTCCCCTCGAAGCGTGATAGAAGTGATACCACCTTCTAACTGGGTTTTCCTTTAAGAAAAAGCAAAAAGGTAAAGTAGATTCACTTAATCAACAATTATTTATTAACCATCTGAAGCATTACAGAGGGCAAAAATCAGGCACATGACCTGGGAAATGCCTTTGAGGAGGTGGCACGGTCGGAAAGGCAGGAGGTACAATATTGGGGTACTCTTGGTCACAAAGGGGGAGGCAAGCATTGGTTCCAATAGGAAATCTTTACCAGTGAGACACAGTCTGACGTGGGTTGTGCAACACGGGAGGATTTGAATGGAGGGAATGTTCCAGGCAGGCATGTGGGCACAAAAGACCATGGCAATGAAACACCTCATGAGTTCCCTTCCTGGGAAATGACCCTAACACCAGGGAAAAGAGCCTTTATGTCAAAGGATGTTATGTTACCACAACCTTATGTAAAAGAGTGAACAGTCGGAATCAGCCTAAACATGCAGTTGTAATGAAATGTTTAAATGATCTATGAGACAGCAACTACAAAGAATATTTGCCTAGCCATTAAAATCACCTTTAAAAGACTATGGAATATATATCTATATCCCCACAATAATTTAAAAATATTATATAGTAATATTAAAAAATGTTTATGCTGTTTGCATTAAGTAAAAAAAAAACAGAATACAAAACATTATACACATAGTAAGTACAACTATTTTTAAAATTATATGGATAGCAGACAAGCAAAAATGAAGTGTTAATCGTGGCTATCTTCATCAGAACTTTCAGAGGTTATTTTCTCTTCTTCCACTACCCAAATCCCCTTGCTCCCCAAATGTTTAATGAGTATGAACTTAAAAAAAAAAGAGAATATATAAATAAATGAGGGCCTAGAAACCCAACCTTCCCTGCAACCAATTTAGTGTTGACACTAAGAATTCAATGGAGGCTCGTGGGCAAAGAACCAGCCCAGGAAATGCGGTATTTTACAGAGACTCGTGTGTTGGTGGTAGGGCGGTAAAGGAGGAAAGGGTGGGCCCCAAGTCATATTCCAGCTCCTTTACTGAACTACTTGTTCATAACAATGTAGAAAGTTTTATTTCACTTTATTTTAATTAGAAAAGCCATGAAAAGGACAGTATTTTGTACACAGCCATGAACAGCTATGAAGAGTATATAGTAAATGGTACACAGGAATAGCTGGTGAATATCGGTTATTGTTTTAAAACTTGTATTCAGATGCATTAACTAGTAGTTCATGGGTACATAATTGGTACCCATTGTGTAATAAATTTCACCGAATAAACCAATTCTGAAAGTTTGAAATTTGAGGTTAGTTGTTGAGTAAGTTCATAACAGCGTATTTCCTCTGTCATGGCTTAATGTATCAGCTAAATAAAAACATGTGTTTATTAGAAGAGAAGTATTTTCCTGAGTAATAGTGAACTACTTTGGTTTGACTCAGCATAGGCCATTGTCTTATTATTGGCAAAGAAACCACCATCTATCATGATTCCAATTACTCATTTTAACAGCAAGATGAAATTCCTTAACCAAATATCACTTTGCCAATGTCACTTAGTTGCAGGCTGTCAGCAAACCTGCCTCTGGTGGGTCTCTCCCCATCCCAACCAGGTGGGGCCTGGAACTTACTTGATGGGTTTATATGTGGGGCTTTTACAGAAGACCAGCAATCCAGCTCCTGAGCCCACCAACAGCCCCCCCATCTTCAGACACTTGATAGCTGACACTCCCTAGGGGAAGAAAGAGCATTAAGGAGAAGGCCAACTGGTTTTGTCATGAAGAATCAATGGGGGGCCTGACACAGTGGGCACGGCCAAGGCCCTGCCAGCGCTGCCATGCATGGCGTGGATGAGGCTCATGCAGCTGCTGCCTGTGGTGCACTCCGGCGCCGGCCAGAGGGCTCAGGCCCGGCAATGAGCTCCAGTGTGGGAAGTAGCCCTCCTGGTCCTGCAAGGAGCAAACACACTTCACCAGGAGGCCTCCCTTTCGCCTGTGCGTTCCGAATATATTAAAAAGGAACACTTCATGTTCACTCAAATGAAGGAGAGAGCAGGAGGCATAAGCACAGCCAGAGCAACGTCTGCTCCTCAGTTGGCACTGTTTTCACTTAATTCTTATCATGCAAGGAGACCATATTCGACATCCAGAAAAGCACAAGACTCCTTACTGCTTGATGACTATATTTTCTGAACTAAAGTACGCAGTACATAATCTTACACATAATACAAAACATTTGAATTCAAAGCCCTCTTCAAAGTTGGGGGAGGTGTGATGGCCATTTTACGGCACCCACTATGAAGCTCTCACTTAAAAATGTGCATGACTAGTATTTCGTTTTAAAGCTTTCTGTAATAATGTAGCCAATTTCTGTATGGGCTTGTGTCTTAATCAAGTTTGAATGTTATAAAACCAGTATTATGTCCTTACAAGTTACATTAAATTGAATTTTGCCTGGTTTGGTTTAAAAGTCATTTCAAGATGTTCAGAAGAGAAACCAAGGCTCAGGAATATGAAGACACAAACCGGAATTATATGTTCCCCCTGGCCCCAACTCTAAAAGCGCCACACCAGGACGGCAGGGTGGGTGCCTGGCCCATGAAGAGACAGCCAACCCTCATAAATATTTTTAGCATTTGTTCGAGGACTTGGGGAAGTACAGAATAAAGAGATCAACAGAGCCTCAGAGTGACATATCTGAAATTTCGAAGTAAACTTTGAGACTGTAGATGATACTATTCAAGCACACATGTTCTGGAGCTAGCCTGCCTAGGTTTGTATCTCAGTTCCACTACTTGCTAGCCATGAGATCTTAAATGGTAAGTGTCTCGGTTTCCTCATCCATAAAGCAGGAACAAAAAGGGGGCCCATCTCATCAGACTGTGGTAAGGATCAAATGAGACAATGCAAGGGAAGTGTTTGCTCCATGTCTGCCCGACACACATTTATTGAGCATGTACCGTTTTCAATGTTATCATTACGATAATCATCTTCTTCATTTCAGTGCGGTATGCCTAACACGTCCACTTGAAACCATTTTAATTATTTACTTTTTTAACTGTCGGGCAAACATTTAAGTAGAATTTCAAATGGGTATCACAATCACTTGGTATTCCAACCAAGTGTCTCCAGTGGTACCTCCTATCCCTTCATCCCATGAGAATGACTTCTGCCCACTTGTTTAACAGGCATATCGAAATCACTGCTCTGCAGAATTTACCATCACACTGCATGGTTAGCAATCAAAGCATTCCTGGTGCCGCTATGGATAGCACTTAAGTGACAGGGTTTGAGGAACAGCATCTTTACTGGGGAGGCACGCATATCCCAAGTGCTGGGAGGAAAAAACACCCGGCAGTTTTCACATGGTGTTTCGTGGAGCCTTTTGGGGCTGGCTGTCTCAGGAGTTGCAACTGGCAGGGCTCCTCCTTTAGCCGATCTGCTTTGCCTTCATCTGTTTAATATACTGGAATGCCTCTCCTAAAATAATCTGAAAGACATAGATCTAGACTACATCTCCGTCTCCTGTGGGATTATTTCTAAACTCTTCTCTACTAATATTATGGCTTTTCCCATTCTTATGCATCTCCTTAAAAGCTGGGATATTAAATGATTATGTGATTAAGGGAACTCTGACATGTTCCCAGGAGCACAGTGCTACATTGTAAAGCTGCTTGGGGCTATTTGGTGGAAGGCATCTAAGTTTAGTTAGAACTATCTGTTCCATCATCAGACATGACAGAGGCAGGTGCACAGGCTTTCAAATTCACAGCTGAGTGGAAAGAGCCCCTGTAACTTTCTAGGGCACTGGGAAGAGCAGTATCTACTCTGTAAAATCATCCTTTGATTGTAGGCTTGTTATTTTGGTTAGATATCAAAGTCTTTCACTGGACTTTTAAGCAGAATTGTTAGGAATTCTACAAATATAAACAATCGATTTCTAGGTCTTCTCATGATTAATAATGCTGTCCAAGGCTGAAATCTAAGATCTAGTTATTGGATTAGGAAAAAATTATATGTCTATATAGTTTTATAGATCAAAGAACACGCTTCTCTCATACATGGCAGCAGGGCTGCCCAAATGCTGGGATCAGTGTGGTTACAAATCACAAAGCCACTGGCCCTGTGCTTTGAAGATGTGAAAAAGCTGTGGTTCTGATCCCTAATTGAGCATACCTGGGATTACCTTTGCCTTGAATACAAAGATGAGGGCTTAGAGAACTAGTCAATGTGCCTAGCGAGTTTAGGTGTGGCCTTAGGTACATCACAGACTTTTTCTTTTTCCCATAGACTCTTTCTTAACTAAAGTCTGCATTGGCAGTGAAGGGAAGAAATCTAGAAAACAGCAAAGTGGAGCGGACTTCAACGGTCTCTACTCACCAGACTGAATTTGTCCTTCACAGGCCCAGTGTCTGCCAGCAGTTTAGTCCTAGGGTTCATTTTTAGAATGTCTCCAGTTGTGGTACCAAGGTAGAAGAAGCTGTCATCACTGGCCATCTGGGGGTCAGAGAGAAAAAGAAACCTGAGGGCATGGGTTTCTCCAGTGAGGCCCATGAGCCTCACTCAGGGATGGAATGAGTTTCCTCTGAAATACCAGGAAGACCTACACAGGTGGATGTGGCCATTTCTGTTTTCTCAGACCTAAAGGTGGGTAAGAAAAGCCCGAGGCCAGGCTCAGAGCTGGAGGAAATGTTAGACTCCATTTAGCCTGTGCATTCCATTTGAAGTCCATTTGTGTCTGATGTTAGTGTGCAGACCCTGCTGGCTCCAACCCCTGAGACTCCTTCTAAGGGCTCTTCGGAGGAAGCTGTACTCCTCCAAAGAGAATATGCATTTGCTTTATCTCATATTTTCCAAAGACTGTTTCATGAGATGACTTTGCGTTACACAAGAGGCACATGTCAAAGGAGGTGAGGTTACACGTCTACATGTGTGAATCTACAATGAAAACACGAATAACTCCTCTCTATGGAAAGACTGCATTTCAATAATGAGTTTCATTGTTAGAATCTTTACTTCGAGTGACAGAAACAACATGAGTGGCACAGGGATGTGCCTTCTGCTACCCTGCTTCCCTCCAGGTAGCAGCCCGGGTCCCAGTAAAACAGGGCCTACCCAGAGTTGTGTCTAGTGGCTCTCTGACCTCTAAAGGGAGCTCCAGAAGGGAGAGCCTCCCTCACCTGTGCCTCCTCAATCGACAACTCTTAAGTCCAGACCTCACCTACCCACCCCAAGCCCAGCGTACATGTATACGCACACACACATCTCGGTCAGCACTGTTTACAGGACCTTGCACTAACAGCTACTGAAAATAGCACAAAGCAATACTTGCCGTAATACTCATGACCAGTCTTTTTGTCTGTCCTGTTTGGCACTCAGTGGGCCAGATTTTTCTATTTGGGAGATCCAGTTCCCACACTCGAATGGTCCCACTGTAGAAAAGAAATTCACAATCAAATGAGTTCCCACTCACCCACCACTTCATGTCTTCTCTGTTGTCTGTAGTTCTTGAAGCTGAAGAGAAGAGAACTAGATATACTTGAGGGTTTGTCATAGCCTAGTGCTCCACCTAAGATTTTCCTTTGGGTCCTCACAACCACCCTGCAGGGGAGGTTTTATGATCCCCCAACTCTCCAAATGAGAAAAGGCAGAGCCCACAGACACCAGACCAAGATTCCCTCCCGGCTCTCTCATTGGGAAGCACACACTCTACCCACTAGAGTGAAAATAGAGAAACGTACAGATAAACAAGGAGACAAATGAAGAGCAAACCAGAGTTCACTAGGTATGCTTCTTTCCATGTATTGATTTGTGAGGAAATTTTGTAAAGGGGAGGACTTCCTATGGAGAATCTTGTCCTCAAAGAAAGAGAAATGAGACTAAGCAACAAAAAGTCCAACAAAATCAGCACCTAGGGGTGGTGAACACACAATACAGTGTATAGATGATGTGCTGTGGAATTGTACACCTGAAACCTGTATCATCTTGTCACCCCAATAAATTCAATAAAAAGGAAAAAATCAGCACCCAACACAATATTTGGCATAGTAGTGATATTAATTGTTGTATGTTGAGTTACTGAGTTGATAATTGTATAAATATATCATGATTAACATCACAAAGACTTTAGCTAATAGCCCAAGACAGAAAATATTAAAAATATATTGATCAAGTTCAGTTTTTCTTTTATTTAGCCCCCAGAGTAATGCACATAGTTAAGTGTTCAATGAGTATTTTGAATGTACTTTGTAAACTAAAAAATAATTATCTTCTCCATGGCCTTCCTGGTAGCTGTCATTTAGAATTTGCAGGATATCTCTAGGGACAACATCTCTTGGGGACATCATGGAGAACCACAGCGTATGGGTGCCATACTGGAAATCTTACTTAAGAGCACTTTTTCTCAGTTATCAGCGTCACATGAATTTAAAGCAGACCTAGATCAGAGATTGTCCTAAAAAAAAAATATCTTGGTTTCAGTTCAAGTTTTGGGTCCCAGAGAAATGTCCCCGGATGTCAGATCAGTTGATGTCTGCTGCTGAGGCAGCGGCCGAGCAGCAGAGAGACTGCCCAACAAAAATCCTTCCTCGAACAACTCCGCAAACCTGGAAGGAGCTGAGGAGCTTCATGGGCGCTGGCGGCCTCTGAGTCGGGAGGACGGGAGCAGTGGCTTTAGGATCAGGGTGTGTCCTAATACGATTTGCTCCAGTGGGGCGGGTTTTCATACCAGCCAGTTAGTGTCCTGGGCTCGGAATGTATCCTTCTCGTAATTATCCAGGGGACAAATGTGTGCTGCAAGCGCAAGGTGGGGGCGGGAAACAGTACAGACGCAGAGCGGCACACACGCTTGACTCTGGCTGGGCAGGCAACCACAATGTGCGCCTCCCACAGATGGGCTGAAAAGGAGAGTTCCAGCCAACACACGCTTCAACCCCACATTCACAGGTTTTTGACCTTTGGACTGATATATGACATAACATGGGATGATTTTCCATAGGTTTAAACTTCACCTCAGGCTCCAAACAGGCCTCCGATTGGGGTGAATCTTTAAGTTCATTTTTCCTGTTAGGCAGAAGCTGGCTTCTGTTCAGACCCTAAGCTTGGTCCCCTGCTGGGAATGATCTCATATGACTAATAGTCAAATGCTTAAAACTTCCTGGAACAGTTCACTCTCAAACTACCATTTCACGAAACCTAAATCAAGAGCAGGCGGTAAAAAACTACCAATAAGTGAATCTGTGCAACTGTGCAAAATACTCCAGGAGCCCGCACGGTAGGTTACTTGTTATCGGTAACAAACAGACCAGAACCTAAAATGAATTTAGCAGATAAGCAGAACATTTTCAGTGGGAAGCACAAAATTTTTAAATAGCCATATTTAAAAGACTGTAAGATATGCCTTCAGGACTGAAAACCTGTTCCCCCAAATTGGAATGACCCTGTTATCTGTGTAAGCAGATAAAGTGGGTTGTGGGTTCTGAAGCCCCGACTGCAGACACGTACTTCCCAGCAGTGACGAACATCTCGTCTCGGCAGCCCGAGAAGATCACCGTGGTGGCGTTCCCGACGTTGAGGCCAGCCGCGGGGCTGCCACAGATGGCGTCCCTCTTGGCTATGCTCCACACCACCACGCTGCCAAAGACAGAGGGGCAAGAGAGTCAGGGGAAGACAGGCTTTCAAAAGGAGAGACAGTTCTTGTAGTAGTTTCAGGAAGAGAGAAAAAACACAGGTACTTACAAGGGAACAAAAGAATGACATTGGCATTGCCTCAGTCACACTGGACATGGGAAGACAAATGAGTGACACAAAAATTTTTGAAGGAAAATGATTATGAGGCTAGAAACGAGTGAGTGCATCAGTCAAGGCTGACACTAACATAAAGACATTTTCAGACGCTCGAGACATAAAAGCTTACCACCCATTTATATCATGTAAAAAAATTTCCTTGGGGGAGTATTCCAGAAAAAGCAAAAGCAATAAAGACGATGACCTAAGGCAGTATTCTCAAACTTGAACATGAATCAGAATCACTTGTAGGGCTTGTTAAAACAGAGACCAAGGGGACCCACCCTGGAGCTTCTCATTCAGAAGGTCTGGGTGGGACCTGAGAATTTGCTTTTCTCAAAAGTCCCAGGTGATGCTGATGCCACTGGTCTTGGGACCCCACCTTGAGCAGCATGGCTTTAGGTTCCATTTCCTTCTTGCTGGGTGTAATCATACAACTCAGTCCTAAATTTCATCGTGTTGGATAATAATACTAAAAATGCTAGGGGGAAGGTATTATGTTAAACATCTGAATCAAAGTATTGAAGAAATAGAATACAAACGTTGCAAAACTTGTTAATGTAAAATTATGCCTATTTCTATTTCCCAAATTTTCCACATACAGAATGTGTTATCACAGGCAATCTAAAATCAAAGTATAATCAAGTCCCCTGAGCACAGGGAGGCAGGAGATGGTTTAAGAGCCATACATTTTTCCTTACTAAGAAATTGATAGATACCATCTGAGGTGGAAAAGTTGAAAGATAGATCCCTTAAAAATGTATACTGATAACTAATGAACAACAACAACAAAAAACTCTCTTAAAACCAAGTATCTTATACCCAAGTAAAATGAAAACATGCATACACACAAAATCTTATACATGAATGTTCATAGCAGCATTATTGATAATAGCCTAAAAGTAGAAAAGACCCCAAAACCCATCCACTGATGATGGATAAAGAAAAAGTGGTATATCCATACAATGGAATATTATTTGACAACAAAAAATAACGAAGTACTGATCCATCCACAATAGGGACGAACCTTGGAAACATGCTTAATAAAGGAAATCAGTCACAAAAGGCCACATGACCCCATTTATTCTAAACACCCAGAACAGGCAAACATATGGAGACAGGAAGTAGATCTGTGGTTGCCTGGGGCTGGGAGGCTGTTGGGGGAGCAGGAATAAGGGGTGGCTGCTAATGGGCATGGGGTTTCTTTTGGGGGGGGTGGACAATGTTCTAAAGTTAACAGTGGTAATGGGTATACAACATAACATGTAAAAGATTTCCTTGGGGAAGTATTCTAGCAAAAAAAAAACAACCCACCCAACTAACCACTACACTAAAAACCATTCAACTGTATTCCTTACGTGGATGGATGTTATCATACGTGAAACATATCTCAAGAGAGCTATAAAAAAAGAATCCAAGTGCCTCTGGCGAGGGAAGCTCTTCGTGGTAGAGGGAGTATGGATTTTGAACCCATGTGCATAGTAGGGCAACACACTTTCTTTATAAACCATGGACAGGTATAGCTTTAATTGTTCAAAAACAAGTTTAGAATTTAAAAATAAGCAAAAGTCACTTACATAGAGGGAGAATTAGCTGGATAAATTCCAGCACATCCATATAAGGAATACTATGCAGTCATTGCAAAGAATGAGGTACGTACACGTCTACCTGTACACACAGAATATATCCTTGATGTAAAGTTAATCAAAAAGCAGGCTGCGTTACAACACTGATATATGGTAACAATAATGCAAACAAGGTTCATAAATAGTTTGCAAAATATTTTGAAAATGCACGCACACTCAAACTGTCAGATGCCCACTAAAGCTCCCGGCACCCCTTTTCTGCTCCCTCCTCCTCCTGCAGAAATCCCGTGGTGTGGGTAGAACGGCCCCTCCCACAGGTTCAGGGCTGATCCCTGGTTATCCAAAAGCATTCCTCAGAACCCTGTCTTCCTCGCCACCGTGGCTCTTCAGGGATAGGCATTTTCTTGTCCAGCAGGGTTTGTTTTTCTTTCTTTAGAAAAGAAACTTCCTTCAGGATGTTTTTCTCAACATCCCCCAATTTTCTGCAAGTACGTTTTAGAAAGCCTAAAACCAAACTTAAAATTGCAGAGAGGATGAACGATTTTGTAGATTAACCTTGATTAAGGGGCCATTATTTTTCCTCCCCAAGGCCTAGTCTTGGCGTCTTTCTGGCAGAAAGATGGTGGAAGCAGAAGTGGCCTGATTGCTGAGCTCCAGGAACCTCTGAGATGGGACCCAGGCATCGGGAGTTTTAAAACTTCCTTGGGTGATCCCAGTGTGCACCCAAGGTGGAGAATGAATGCTTTAAGTTAAGCTAAGTACATTAGTAGATGATTTCTGGGTACATTTCTTATCAAAAACAGCCAAATGGGGATGGCCCGGGGAAGGTGTGACCACTCAACATAGGAAGGGAACAACTATTAAAGAAGAAAATCTCATACAAATTCTGTGGACTTGTATCCATCAAGAACTATCAACATATGCGTATAACTACACATAAATGTGAATTTCATTGGTAATAAACCTGTGGCGCTCAAACAGGAAAGTACCTGTAAAGGTGCACCGAAGTACTGACCCTACACAAACCTCAGGTGTTATCATTTTTCTTCTGCAGACTATTTGCGTAGGCAAATGGCTGCGGTGATTGCTCTTCCTGATGTAATGTTTTTAAATACTTCCTCTCCCCCCCCCTCCCCCATCTCATTTGTATGCATTCTCTGCCTACTCTGAGTTCCTGGAGGGCAAAGATCATGTCTTGGCGAGGCAAGTTAAAGATGCCACGTCTGGAGTCACACTGCCAGGGTTTGTCTCCCAGCTCTGCTGCTCACCAGATGGCAGCTTCAGTTGCTGGTTTGGTTCCTCCCGGTGGCAACAGCCCGCACCTGATGGACTTGTGAGGCTTAAATGAGATAACGCAGTTAAAGCGCAGCACCCACCTGTCACATCCTAAGTACTTTCCAAAGTTAGCTGTTGTCTTTCATGCTGCTTCTGATGATGATGACAATGTCTTTTTTCTTTTGCAGCAATGGTTATAGAATTTAGATGCATGTTAGAATCATGTGGGAAGTTTTGTTACTCTTAAAGCCCAGGCCAATCAAATCAGACTCTCTGAAGATGGAGCCAGGCATTAGTAATTTTCTAAAGCTCTCCAGTGGATTTCAATACACAGCCAGGGTTGAGAACCACGGTCCTATGGAATTTTCCTCATGGACTTTCACACACACACACACACACACACACACTCAAATGTAGACGGGCCAACAGGGAATGTTAGAGGGGAGAGCGTACTTGACGTGACTAGAAATACGCCGCTGGACAACAAGTAAACATGTTAGCTCCCTACCTTCCATCATCTGGGCCTCCTAGTGACACCAAGTACAGATCATTCGGTGAAAAGGCCAGGTCTTCAATTTTGCCCTTGTGAAGAGACAGCCGAGCAATGAGCTCCCTTTTCTTATACTCCCACAGAATGATATCTGCCTGGGGGAAAAGATGACACAGTCATATCAGAGGAGGCTTTAAAGGACCTGAGGAGAGGGCTATGCCTGCCAGTGCAAAATGATCCATGTCACTTTTCTAGAAATTACAGCAGGTCCTACAAACGTGACAGCAACAAACTAGAAATGGTTTTAAACAGTGGCTTTTGTTCCTGAGCATTATCAGTCACCAGCTGCAACATCTGGTGTAAAAACATCGGATTCCTTCACTCAGCCTGGTTGATTGAAAGCAAGGTCAAAGAGAAGTCGAGAGGAAGAGCAGGAGGGGTAAAAACACAGTCGGTGCTGAGCTGAAGTGGGGCCGCTTGGCTAGGCGGGCACTTCCAAATCAGTTCACAATGAGTCACTTTCAGTTTATTCACCTTGAAGCCCATGAATGTGACTTGTCCCGAGGCAATGTAAACTCCGCTCTTGGAGATGGTCACGCAGGAGACGTTGTTGCCATGACCTTGCAGGAAATACTGTTCCTTAGTATTTATTGCCTGAATGAGTACTGTGCAACCCAGAGGGTAAATCAGATGCTCCTGGTCAGGATGGCATTTCAGACCAGCGGGCACATGTCCTAAAAGAGACAGATTAAAAATAATAAAAAGATGCGAAAGTGGCTGGTAATTTTTTCAAAATTGCGTACAAAGGAGAACACTTTTGAAATAAGCCTTAGTTCAATTAAAATAAGTGGGAAGTGACAGGTAATTTTATTCCACTGACAAGGTCAGTCTAGTACCATATATGATTTCTCCAACTCTAATGGACAAGAAGTCCCCCAGGAGTCTGGTTGAAATGTAGGTTCTGATTTTAGGTCTGGGGTGGGGCTGAGATTCCGCATTTCTGATGAGCCCCCAAGCACACTCCTGGTGCTGTGGCTGGCCCAGGAACCTCACTTTGAACAGCAAGGCCTGTGCAGGAAGACTGCAGGAAGCACGAGCAGCCAGCCTGCCCTGGTGAGTGCCACCCGTGGGTGCGGTAGGCACAGGGAAAATGGGAATTCACTACCCTGGCCACAAGTTTGGTAAAGATAGAATGTTGGTTTCAGTTTTAAGTCTCCGCCAGGCATGCTGAAGAAGCGCAGGACCTCTCGCAGGGAGATGCCACCTTCCGGATATTTGCCAAGAACAATGCCCACATTGACACACCTTTGTGATATGCCTTGGTGGGAAACAGACACAATTCCTCTATTATCACTCATCTTTGGTCAGGATTCTTCTTTCCAGCTGTGCTTCATATTTATTTTACAATATAAACTTTAATTTCAGCTGGACTTCTTAAAATTCATTTTTAGCAGGATGTATTAAATGTGTAGATTAATTTAGGGAAAGATAATTTTTATAATGATACATTATGTCTCCTTTCTAAAAACAGGGTATGTTTTTCCATGAAATCTCCTTTTACGTCTCCCTTGCCCAATAGCATTTCCAATTTTTCTTCAGAAAGCTCTCACACATTATGTTTATTCCTGGATATTTTAACATCTTTGTTATTGCTATTTCCCACCCCCCCAAAAAAAACGGTCAAAAATATTTACTAATATAGCCTTCTGGTCTTATTCATCTTTTATATTTAACTCCCTCTGGAATTTATTTTGGTGCATAGTGTGATCCCAGTAGCTCAACAGATTTTCTTTTTGCTCAAATGGTCAAATATATTTGTTGAGCAGATGATTTCTTTCACTTTGTTCCTTTTTTATGCAGTGAATTCTCATAATACTAAGTTTTGTGTCTGGGATAATCTACTCCTACTAAAACACATACTTATGTTTTTCTAATTGCAGTCTCCTTACAAATAATCACATGGCCATCCATATGGAAAAAATAAAATAAGATCCTACTTCACACCATCCACAGATGAAACATTCCCAGGTGGCTCAGGGATCTAAATGTGAAAAACAAGACCCAATGTGTGCACAAGCTGTGGGAAGTGATTTCTTAGACATAACACAAAAAGAGCAAATCCTAACACAAAGGCCAACACATGCATCCAGTTTTGCTTAAAATTAAAAACTTCTAAGACAAAAGACAAAAATGATAGTTTGGTAAAGACAAAATTTTATCTTTTCCAAAAAAGGAAAAGAAAATTCCAAATGAGGAGATATTTGCTATGTACGTAAATATATTATATTTATTTTTGCAAGCACCAGTGTGGATTACATTCAGAATATACAAAGCAAACACAAACTGCCCAACAGAAAAATGAGCAAAGGATAGAACAGGCAATTTCTGATGGAGAAAATTAAAAAGCCAAGACACATATGAAAAGATATGCAACTTCACAACTAATTGGGAAATTCGAACTACATCCAAAATGAGATATCATTTGGCTAAGGTCAAAAAAGATTGACAATACCAAACGTTAGTGATGATGTGGGACAAAGGGAACACTCAAGCACTGCGTGGTCAGAGAAAAGAACTAGTAAAACTGCTTTGGAAAGCAATGTGTCCATATTGAGTATGGTTGCCTAGAACCAAACTAATCCACTCTTGGGTATATATCCCAGAGAAATACTTGCAATTGCCCTTGAATGCTCAGTGAATAGCGTGTTACTTGGCATATGGTGATTCTAAATACGTGCATATTTGACTAGGAGAGAATATAAATTGTCACAAAACCAATAAGGTAAAAACAGTTAATATGGGCCATTCAAAAAGGCCAAGATAATCACTAATTAATCGCCAGGGAAAACACTGGGATATAATTTGCCCGACATGTACTCTTGGAGCTCTACGGAACAGCATGAATTCAGCTGCAGAGCTCTATGTTTGGGGACCTACCCTGGTCACCTGTGTGACCCCTTACACAGACTGCAGGCCTCTCACTTCCTTTACCAATGACTTTGGAACCAGCTCTAAAGATGGCCACTATCTGAGGTGTACTAAGTGTCCACTTTCTGTCAGAGATGGTTAAAGTGAAGATAAGAGTCAAGAGCCACGTTCTAGAATGCTCTTAAAATCTTGGTCATTGATTATTCTGTATGTACAATTTTACAATTTTAAAGCGTTCAGGTATCACAACGTGCTTTTAAAAAGTTCGCTTTTGTAAAATGTAGTTCATTGCTTGTTTTCACCCTTCAGGAAAAAGAAACCAAACATTATTTCCCCCACTTAATGTCCAAAATAATAGGCAGTCATAAATAAGGATTTGAGCAGAACAACCAGGTCCCTCTGACCAAAGCATCTCTCCCCCACAGCTCCCCCTGGCGTCCTTTCCGACTGCTATAGTGGTCTGAAGTCCTTACCATTGGAATCCATCTTTCGGGTCAGAGCACAAGATCATCCCCTGAAGCGGTTGCTCAAACACACGTTCCCTTCCCATCCCTTTCTTACAAATAAATACATCAGCTAGGATGTTGGAAATTAGTTGGTCCCAGGGGCCATCAAGGACTCAGTAATCCAGTGATTATCGAGGGGCGGGCAGCTTTGCGGGCTGCATGGGGCTTAGAGCCAGGGAGGGCTGATCTGTGGGAGAAGTGTTACAATCACCCTTACTCATCTTTAGGGACCGGTGAAGAGGCATTTGGTCCCCTTAGGTGCTGGCAATAACCATTCCGCTCACTGAGACATGGAGCGAGGAAGTGACCCTAAGGCTTTGGTGCGGGAGAAGCTGTAGTGCCCCTTCACCAACCCCCATCCCGTTCCACCCCCTGCCCCACCCCCACCCCCCGCTGTGTTTGGCTCTGGCTAAGGGTCATGCCAGCGTCCCACATTGTCTTCCAGGTACCACCCGGTGTCTCACTGTTCCTGTTGGCACTACACATCCCAGGGTTCCCAAACCACCCAGCCCAAATCTGCTCATGGTCTCACCATTGAAGCCGATCACAGCCTCAAGCTCCAGTTCCGCCACCTCGGTGTTCTTCGCAATTTGCTTCTCCATCACCTGGAGAGACATCTCTCACTTTCAGGCTCCAGACTTGCGGCGTCTCTGGTCGTTATGGTAACGGACGTGCGCGTGCGCATCAGATCCACCCCCTCGCTAAAGCTAGCCTGTGGATTTCAAATTCGTATTCGTGCTCTTTTGCAAACTGAAGGAGGGTTTCTTTTTCCTATTTCTCTGGAAATTTAGGGAGCACCAAATGCACAGAACAAATTATTTCTTCCCCCATGTAATGAGTCTGTGATATTTTTGGTAACTATATAATCAAGCACCTAATGGCATTTAAAATTAATCAAACACAGGGTTTCTTTAATTGGATGACTTGCCATAAAATATATGTAGTTAATACATCTTCAGGTCTATTGTTTGAAGCTGGATAAAGAATTTTTAAAGCTTGTATTGTAATAAAGCGTTTATGTATATCATAAAATCCACTTAAAGTGAGTTTTAGTAATTTATAGTGTTGTGCAATGATCAGCAACATCATTTTTGTTTTAAGCAGGGTAAAATTTTCTGTTAACTGTTAGAGGTTTTGGGGCGCTTCCACTTCCAGGGAAAATGCTTAAATTATGTTCGATAATTTTAAGTGCACCCAGCTGTTCGCGTCTCTTAGCGGAAGCAGATTGCTCCAACCTACTGTTCCCCAGGGGGGCACTTTCTTTATCACAGTTTGGAGGACCTAGTGTATGAATGTATTCCCTTTGCTAACTCCTCGTTCCGGTCGCGTTCAGGTCGAGCCGCAGGGTATGAGCCGCCCGGGCCGCCGTAGTCAGCTGCTGAGAGCAGGAAGTGTCCGAGAAGCGGGAGGAGACTGCACAATGGCTCCGGACCCCTGGTGAGTCCTGGGTGTAGGCGGCCGCGAGCCGAAAGTCTTTGGGGTAGTCGTCGGGTTTTCCGGAAGCGGCCGATCGCTGCGCATTGCAGCTGAAGGCCTTTCTGGATGAGATGAGGGGCAGCAAGGACCCTTCCCCTGCCGACGGGGACTCTGCCGCATCCCGCCATCCTCGGTGTTCGCAGGGGTAGCCGGGGACGGAGACCTGGTGAACCCCTGGGAACCGAGGGCTAGTGCTGAAATCTGAACGCTCCTCTAACCCTTCTTGGCTGCATCTCGCCAACGGGATTTCCCTCCTGTCCTGGTTGTGGAGCTGGCTTCCCTGGACTCCTGTGAAAGTGAGATAGAAGTAACCTTTCTGTGGAATGCCTGCCCATCTGGCGAATCCTCTTTTTTCACAGGTGGAGAAACCGAGGTTCAGAATCCATGGTCACACCAGCCGATTAGTACCCACTTGGCACTAGGACCTACGCCTTGTGGGTCCTTCAAAACACTTGTAGAAATGTGGGAGGGAAATTATGCATTTGTTTATAAGGTATTTGACCCTTACCTGAGTCAAAGTCAGTATCATGAAGACTTCCTACAGCAACAACTGTTGCAGTAAAATAGCTGTTTAATTGTTTAATTTATTCAGCAATTAAATCTCTAAGGACTGAATGATGAAAGACACAAGTTCCACTCCCAAGGAACATATTGCTTTAACATATCGGACTTGAACCTTTTTCAAAATAATTAAAAACATTATAGTTATATAAAATTCTTGTGGGAATATATGTTTTATGTTGGCATTTCTAAGACAGTTTGTAATTGCTTAAGTCTGGACATGAGGAGAATGGATTGCAAGACCGAAGTTAGCACTCCCTGAGATCTAAGTCATCTGGGCCAATGGCTTAATTCATTTAACACTATTTTTTTCCACCTATTTTTAACAATGTTATACACCCTGATAGAAAATTTAGAAAATACTGAGTATTTGCAGAAGAGAAAAATCGACATGTTTAACTCAATCATTTGGAATAATAACCATTATTGACTTTTAAGATGACTCTATTACTTTAATATATATGTATGTATGTATATGTTTACAAAACAGGGAACATTTCTCTGTATTAATATTTACTGACAATACTTTTTTCTGATTTTGAGAGTATGTTTACTAAAGCTGGGCACAGTGAAACAAGGAAGGGCTTGGGATAAAAGAAGCTACAGAAGAGAGACTAGGCTGGGCTGCTTTGGCTCACAGGGAAGTCAGGGAAGAGGGGTCTTGGAGACAGGCTCCGGCTTAGCCCAGGATGAGCTACTGCCGGCCATTGCTCCCCTGGTTGTGAGTCTAGCGGGGTCTCTTAGGGTTTAGGAGGTGCATGCCTGTGGGGGAGAAAGCACTGACAACACATTTTTATGGTGCACAATAATGCCAGGAATAACCATATTTTATTTAATTATTCTCTTCTTTGTACCTCTTTGTAACATTAGGGTATTTTTGTTTGTTTTTAATTATTATAAAAACTACACCTTTATTCCATCTCTTATTTCCTTGGTTCACTTCTGAGAAGTGCAACTATTGGATCCAAGGGGTGAACATTTTTAAGGCCCTTGATAATATATTGCTAAGTTGCTATCTGTCACCTGGAAGCTAACTCCCACACATCACACAGAAGGTAGGCTATAAACCTCAGAAGTAAGGGAGAAGCCCCAGGCTATCCATTTAGATTGGTGGAAGCTATCACTGGACCCCATGCCTCTTCCATAGCTAATGTTGAAAAAACATTTATAATTTTTCCTGTTACTATCAAGTAGCTTCATTCAGTGACTTTCTCATTTGACTGTTGAAAAAAGCAGTGGGGAACTTGGCCGTGCTGCCATGGATTTACTTTGCAAAATGGGTTGCAGATCTGCAGGGTAGAAAGGAGTATGGAATGGGACTTTGAAAAACCTATAAAAACAGATGTACTGTAGCTATGCCTTCATGCTATTGAAAATCATAGGTCAATGATGCTTTGTTCCTGAGTAGTGTTCTAATGTTTAAGACTTAAATGGCATATCACAGCAAGTAGTAAGCTCACTGTTTAACAGTAGTGAGTGATTATTGTCTCTGAACTCTTTGCTAATAAAGTTAATTGGCTTCGCTTCTAGGGCAACTTATTTATTGATGAGATACCATTTCTGGAAACATTACAGTTAAATCTTAATAGTTTTATATTCTTGTTGAACTTTTTTGTGTGTGTGGCTCTTGTTAATACAAAAAAGAAGATTAGTGAACATTGGACTTTTTCATCTCTTCACTTTTTTAAAAAAGTATATTTTATTGATTATGCTATTACAGTTGTGGCATTTTTTTCTTCCCGTTATTCCCCTCTGCCCTTCACCTCCCCCTCATACCAACATTCCCCCACCTTAGTTCATGTCCATGGGTTGTACATATAAGTTCTTTGGCTTCTCCGTTTCCCGTACTATTCTTAACCTCCCCCTGTCTATCTTCTACCTACCATTTATGGTATTTATTCCCTGTACCTTTTCCCCCTCTCTCCCCAACCACTCCCCTGCTGATAACCCTCCATGTGATCTCCATTTCTGTGATTCTGTTCCTGTTCTAGTTGTTTGCTTAGTTTGTTTTTGTTTTTGTTTTAGGTTCAGTTGTTGATAGTTGTGAGTTTGTTGTCATTTTACTGTTCATATTTTTTATCTTCTTTTTCTTAGGACTTAAAAAAGTCCCTTTAACATTTCATATAATAAGGACTTAGTGATGATGAACTCCTTTAACTTGACCTTATCTGGGAAGCACTTTATCTGCCCTTCCATTCTAAATGAAAGCTTGGCTGGATAGAGTAATCTTGGATGTAGGTCCTTGTCTTTCATGACTTGGAATACTTCTTTCCAGCCCCTTCTTGCCTGTAAGGTTTCTTTTGAGAAATCAGCTGCTAGTCTAATGGGCACTCCTTTGTAGGTTACTGTCTCCTTTTCTCTTGCTGCTTTTAAGACTCTCTTCCTTATTATAATCTTGGATCATGCAATTATGATGTGCCTTAGTGTGTGCTTCCTTGGGTCCAACTTCTTTGGGACTCTCTGAGCTTCCTGGACTTCCTGAAAGTCTATTTCCTTTGCCAGATTGGGGAAGTTCTCCTTCATTATTTGTTCAAATAAGTTTTCAGTTTCTTTCTCTTCCTCTTCTCCTCCTGGCACCCCTATGATTTGGATGTTGTAATGTTTAAAGTTGTCCTGGAGGTTCCTAAGCCTCTGCTCATTTTTTTTGAATTCTTGTTTCTTCATTCTGTTCTGGTTGAATGTTTATTTCTTCCTTCTGCTCCAAATTGTTGATTTGAGTCCCAATTTCCTTCCCTTCACTGTTGGTTCCTTGTATATTTTCCTTTATTTCACTTTGCATAGCCTTCACTTCTTCCTCTATTTTGTGACCATACTCAACCATTTCTGTGAGCATCCTAATTACCAATGTTTTGAACTCTGCATCTGATAGGATGGCTATCTCTTCATCGCTTAGTTGTATTTTTTTCTGGAGCTTTGATCTGGTCTTTCATTTGGACCATTTTTTTTTTCTTTTTTTTTGTCTCGACTCACCTGTTACATAGTAAGGGGCAGAGCCTTAGGTGTTCATAGGGGCGGGGGGCAACCCACCGTCGCTGTGTTGTGACACTGAGTGTGGGGGAGGGGTCCGAGAGGGAACAGTGTCGATTGCTCCACTCTGCCAGTTTTCAGTCACTTCCCCCGCTACCCACAAGTAAATTGGACCCTTCAGGTGCTGATTCCTGGGTGGGTGGGTTTGTGTACATTCTCGGACCCTGTGGCTCTCTCCAACAGACTCTCCTATGAGGCTGGGAGTCCCACTGCCTCCTCAACCCCCACATGTTTTAACAATCAAAGGTTTTGAGGCTTCATTTCCCTGGGCTGGAACCCTGGGTTGCTCAGTCTGGCTCCCCAGTTGTTCCTCCTGGCTTATCCGCACTGGTTTATTCAGCCGCCTCTTTGCCCTCCCGGTCCTCCAGCCGCTGCCTTGTCGTCAGTCCTCTCCGCCCAGCTGCCAGACTCTGCCTGTCCTACCGGTCTGGATGAATCTTTCTTTTTTAACTCCTTGGTTGTCAGACTTCCATACAGTTTGATTTTCTGTCAGTTCTGGTTATTTTTCATTTTTAAATTTGTTGTTGTCCTTCTCTTGGTTGTGTGAGGAGGCAAACTATATCTGCCTATGCCTCTATTTTGGCCAGAAGTCCACTCGTCTATTTACTTTTTAAAAATCGTATTGTGGAAGGTAAAAAATGTATACAAAGTGAAATAGTATGATGAGCCTCTTACATTCATAATCCAATTTCTGGAATTATCAATATTTTGCCATTTTCTTTCATCTCCGTTCTTTGTCTTTCTTTCTGAGTGTATTTTAATGTAGATATTATGTGTGTGAGTGTGTGCATATGTGTATAAACCACTTTAAATGTGCAGTCAGTACTTTTGTGCTAGAAGGAGGCCCAGTTCACGGTCTGGAAATTTGTCTTGTTTTCCCTTTTCCAGTTCCTCAGTCTCTGCCACAGCATCACTTAGGCCTGAAAACTAATCATCTACTTTTCCTTCACTCCTTAAAGCATCAGATTATTCACTAATTTCCTTTGGTCTCTTTTTCTTTTAAATCTTTCTTATGCTGTGTATTTCTACTGTAGACCAGTCCTTTATAGCCCTGTGCCTTGCAGTGGTGAATGCCGGTGATGGGCTATGTAATTGAATAGCTGGAGATGTCTTCCATTGGTCTCCCTCCACTTTTCTCTTCTTCCCAACAATTTATATAAATAGAGTTCAGGTTAATTTGCCTGAACTAGCACTTGAGGCACTTGTCTGTTGGATACAATGATGAGGTTGCCTATTACTGCCAGGCCAGTGGTTCCCAAACTTTGCTACAGATTGGACCCACCTGGGAGCTTTCACAAGCCTTCCTGTCCAGGTCAAATCCCACACCGATGTAATCACAGATGTAATCACAATGCTCCGAGGTGGGAGCTAGGGATTGAGGGGGGGGGGCGGGGGGGGGGCTAGGAATGGGGGGGTGTGAATGGGTGGGTGGGTGGGGGTTATTTTTTTAAGATTCCCCAGTTATTTCAATATGTAGCCAAGTTTCAGAACCATAGATCTTTATGGCTAAAGTGAGAACATGAGGACTGGGGCAAGACCCCCCAGGATTTTGCCCTTCAGCATTTCATTTACCCTCATCAAGACCTTGCTTTATGTGTAAAACTGATCAGGCTGGTGTTCAGGGCTCTTCAGAAACTAGCTGCTTCTCCTTTTTATCATTTTATACTTTTCTTTCCTTCCCAGGGCTACCATGCAGCTGAATGTGCCAGATGTTGTTCCTTTCATCTTTGCTTGCTCTTGTGCCTTTTGCCACAACTAAAAGGTGCCCCTCCTTTCTGTCAGCTCGATCTAAGCTGGTGCCTCAGCCCAAGATGTAACCTTTGGCCTAGTCCTGTCAGGTCTGAGTGCCTCCAGGACAGTAATTTCACTTCAGAACTCCAGAAATACTTACTATTTATACCCCACATTTGGTGGGAGGTGTATCGTGTCTTGTTATTGATTTTCATATGTATGTTCTGAAACCACAGAAGTGGGCCTAAGCTCCTCTTTAAAAATTTTTATTTTTATTCTATAAAAAACATGTATTGAATTTATTGGGGTGACATTGGTTAATAAAATTATATAGGTTTCAAGTACACAATTCTATAATACATCATCTGTATATTGTATTGTGTGTTCACCACCCAAAGTCAAGTTTCCTGCCATCACCATTTGTCTGCCCTTTACCCTTTTCCACCTCCCCCTGCCCCCTTTTCCCTCTGGTCATCACTGTTGTCTGTGTCCATGAGGGTTTTTTTTTCTTAATTCCTTTACCTTTTTCACCCAGTTCCCCAACCCCTCTTCCCTCTGACAGCTATGAGTCTGATTCTGTTTTGTATATTAGGATATTTTGTTCATTAGGTTCCACTTGTAAGTGAGATCATATGGTATTTGTCTTTCTCTGATTGGCTTATTTCACTTAGCATAATACCCTCCAGGTCCATTCATGCTGTCGAAAAAGGTAAGATTTTCTTTTTTTGCGTCCAAGTAGTATTCCATTGTGTAAATGTACCACAGTTTTTTTATGTTCTCATCTACTGATGGATACTTGGGCTGCTTCCAGATCTTGGGTGTTGTAAATAATGCTGCAGTGAGCATAGGGGTGCTTATGTTCTTTCAAATTAGTGTTTTGTTTTCTTTGGATATACTTGCAGAACTGGAATCGCTGTGTCATAAGGCAGTTTCATTTTTAATTTTTTGAAGGCACTCCATACTATTTTCCACAGTGGCTGCACCAGTCTACATTCCCACCAACAGTGCAAATGGGTTTCCTTTTCTCCACAACCTCCCCAACACTTGTTTTTTATTGATTGGGTGATGACAGCTGTTCTGACAGGTATGAGGTGATATGTCATTGTATTTTTAATTTGCATTTCTGTGATGATTGAGTATCTTTTCACATATCTATTGGCCATCTATATAGTCTCTTTGGAGAAGTGTCTATTCAGGTCCTTTGCCCACTTTTTAATTGGATTATTTGTCTTTTTGGTGTATAGTTGTATAAGTTCTTTATAAATTTTGGATATTAACCCTTTATCAGTTGTATCATTAGTGAATATGTTCTCCCATTCATTGGGTTATCTTTTCATTTTGTTAATGGTTTTCTTTGCTGTGCAAAAACTTTTTAGTTTGATGTAGTCCTATTTGTTTATTTTTTTCTTTTGTTTCCCTTGTCCAAGGAGATATATCGGAAAAAATATTACTAAGAAAAATGTTTGAGATTTTACTGTCTATGTTTTTTTCTAGGATTTTTATGGTTTCAAGTCATACATTTAAGTCTTTAATCAATTTCGAGTTTGTTCTTTTGTATAGTGTAAGAGGTTGTCTAGTTTCATTTTTTTGCACGTCTGTCCAGTTTTTCCAACACCATTTATTGAATAGACTGTCTTTTCCCCATTGTATATTCTTGCCTCCTTTGTCAAATATTAATTCACCATAAAGGTGTGGGTTTATTTCTGAGCTCTCTATTCTGTTCTGTGGGTCTCTTCAACGAGCTCCCCTGTGAGGCTGGGAGTTTCTCCTGCTGCCCCCTCAACCCCCACAGGAGTTTTCAGTCAGAGGCTTTGAGGCTTTATTTCCCTGTCCTGGAACCCTGGGTTGTGTGGTCTGTCTCACTCCCCAGTGGTTCCTCTGGGTTTATCTGCACATGAATGTGGGACTGCCCAGTCCACAAGCTGCTGCCTCACCTGCTCTGCCAGCCGCTGCCTTGCTGTGAGTCCTCTCCGCTCGACTGCCCATCTCCGCTCCTCCTACTGGTCTGGGTTTATGTTTCTTCTTTAACTCCTTCGTTGTTGGACTTCCTTCCATACAGTTCTATTTTCTGTCAGCTATGGTTGTTTTTTGTTTTTAAATTTGCTGTTGTCCTTCTTTTGGTTGTGTGAAGAGGCACAGTGTGTCTACCTACGCCTCCATCTTGGCTGGAAGTCCTTTTTTTTGTTTCTATTTGCATGAAATACCTTTTTCTAACCTTTTTAGTCTGTGTGTATCTTTATTTCTGAGGTATGTCTCTCGCAGACAATATGTATTTGCATTGTGTTTTCTTATCCATTCAGCTACCCTTTGCCTTTTGATTGGAATATTTAAGCCATTTACATTTCAAGTGATTATTGGTAACTACAGATTAATTGTCATTTTATTCTTCATAACTATGTTCCTCTGTTTTTTTTTTCTTTTTCTTTTTCAGAAAGACCTTTTAATATTTTTTATAATACTTGTTTGGTGGTAATGAACTCCTATTTAGCTTTTTCTTGTCTGGGAAGCTCTTTATTTCTCCTTCAATTTTAAATGATAGCCTTGCTGGGTAACGTAGTTTTGTTTGTGTACCCTTGCTTTTCATTACTTTGAATATTTCATGCCATTCTTTTCTGGCCTGAAATGTTTCCGTTGAGAAATCAGGTGACAGTCTTATGAGAGCTTCCTTGTAGGTCACTAATTGCCTTTTTCTTGAAGCTTTTAAGATTCTCTCTTTTTTGAACAATAAAAAGAAGGTTATCTCTTTGTCTTTAACTTTTGCCATTTTAATTATAATGTTTCCTTGTGTGGTCCTCTTTGCATTTCTCTTATTTGTGGCTCCCTGCACTTCCTTGACTTGTGTGTCTTTTTTTTTCCCCACCAGGTTGAGGAAGTTTTCAGGCATTATTTCTTTAAATAGGTTCTCAATCCCTTGCTCTCTCTTTTCTCCTTCTGGTACCCCTGTGATGCAGATGTTATTATGCTTCATGTTGTCCCAAAAGTCCCTTAAATTATCCTCATTTTTAAAAATTCTTTTTACTTTTTGCTGCTATCTTCCAAGTCGCTGATTTTATCCTCTGCATCTAATCTGCTATTGACTCCTCCTGGTGTATTCTTCATTTTAGATATTGTAGTATTTATTTCTGACTCATTCTTTTTTATGGTTTCTGTGTCCTTTTTCATGCTGTTGAAATTCTCACTAAGTTCCTTGAGCATTCTTACAACCATTGTTTTGAACTCTGTATCTGGTAATTACTTGCCTCCATTTCATTTAGCTCTTTTTCTGGAGATTTCCTCTGTTCTTTCATTTAGGGCATGATTCTTTGTCTCCCCCTTTTGGCTGCCCCTTTGTGTGTGTCTCTGTGTATTAGGTAGATGTGCTATGCCTCCCACTCTTGGTAAGTTGGCCTTATGTAGTAGGTGTCCTGTCAGTCCCTGTGGCACAGTCTCCTTGATCACCTGAGCTGGGTTCTCCAGGAATGTCCCTTTTGTGGGTTATGTGAGCCCCCCTGTTGTAATTGAGTCTTGATTGCTGTTGGCTTGTTCACATGTGGGGTTGACCCTCAGGCTGGCCACCACAGTGTAAGTAAGAGCTGCTGTGCAGGTGCTCACTGGACAGAGTGGAGTTTGCCTCAGCAGAGTCTGGTGCCTGCTGAAATCTCCCTTTGTGTATGCCACTAGTGAGGCTAATTCCATTCCGCCCTGATGTTGTCTGAAGCTGGCTACTGGGTTTGTTGGTTCTGGGGCCTCTTGGGAGGGATCTGGTGTGAGTCAGAGTCCGATGCTGCCTGGGACTGGCCTTGAGAAGCCTGTTTGGAGCTAGAAGGTGATCCCCAGTTTGTGGCTGCTTCTGCTGGGCCTAGGTGTGTGTGAAAAGGACGAAGTTGCACAACAAGGCTGGCTCCCACCACCACCAAGCCCGAGGACAGTTCTTCAGAAGACCCAGGCACACAGAATCCATCTCCACCTGTGTCTGCCTGCTGGCTGCCTATTAAGCTCAGTCATTGAAAGGGCCTCTGGCAGTACTTAAGTTGCATGGGACAGTTCTCAGTGAGTCAGTAGGTAGGGGTGAGTGGTGTTCACCAGATTGATAGAGGTTCAAATTCAGTGCCAGTGCTGGGTCTGAGGCCACTCAACAGAAGTGCCAGTGTACCAAGTCTAGCTGCCACTCGCTGGGTGCCCGCAGGCCTTTGTTGTGGGGTGGGGTCTCGGGGGAGTCATCAGGGTGAGGCCAGCAGAGTTTATCAAGGCCAAACAGACCAAGATTTGGCTGTGTGAAGGAGGGTTCTGCACTGGTTGGATGTGCAAGGGAAAAATGGCCCCTGTCTTAGAGCCACACAGCTCAGTTTGTTCCAGATTCTGCTGGGAGCCTGAGCTCAGCATGACAGGGCTTCCAGAAATTTTGTGGGGAGAGGGGGTTAGTGGATCTTCAATGAGTGGGAGGTGCTGGTCAGCTTTGGGGAAAGTGGGTGGAGTGGCCCCTGCTCCAGAGCCACACAACTTAGTCTGTCCTGGATTCAACCCAGACCTCCTGGGGAACTAGCCTGTCTCCCCTCCTGCCCCTACCCCATCCTTTGCTACCAGGAGTCAGGAGGATGGGGCTAGTGGATCTCCCGTGAAGGGAGGCACTGGACAGGTTTAAAGGAAAGTGGGTGGAATGGCCCTCACCCCAAAACCACACTACTCAGTCACTGATGCCCCCTGAGTCTGCTCAGATCTCTACACCCAGGCCGGGACAGCTGCCTCCTGAGGCAGAGCGAGAGCTCAGCCAGGCAACAGGGAATCCAGAGGGTGGGGCTATTGCCTTCCCCCAGGCTGATGCCCTAAGAAGAGGAGTGCTCCACCCATGAAAGGTGGCCTGTAGGGGGTGGGAGAAGGACTCAGCACAGGGATCCTGGCAGCTGTCCCCTCTGCTCTCTCCCCAGAGCCACACAACCCAGTCCCTCCTCACACAAATCTAGGGCGCTCCTCCCTCCCTCTGTGGGAGTCCAGGCTCAGTGACTGCGAACAAGATTTTGCATGCTGGCCCTTTAAGAGGGCAGCTGTTTCTCTAGCAGACTCCCTTCTGGCTCTGGCAGATCTCTGCTAATTTTCACAGCCAGATGTTATATGCATGCCTCTTCTCAGCTCCAGTGCTCTGGGCTGAGGAGCCCAGTGTGAGGTTGAGGCCCCACTCCTCAGGGGGAACCTTTGCAGCTGAGACATCCCTCTGGAATCTCAGCCTGTGCTCATGGGAGCAAGGCCAGCCCTTTTGGCATTTCCACCCTCCCTACCAGTCTCAGTGCAGCTTCTGTGAATCCTTGGTCACAAGACTTCTGTTCAGCTAGTCTTCAGTTGGTTATTCAGGCTGATTGCTCTGTATTATTGTTGTAATTCCAGTTTGGTCCTGGGAGGAGGTGAGTGTACCTTCTACCCACTCTGACACCATCTTGGATCCCTCTCAAAAAATTTTCAAAATGAAATTTATTGGGGTGATATTCATTAGTATAATTATGTAAATTTTAAGTGTACAGTTAATGCTATAGTACATCATACATATATTGCATGGTGTGATCACCATCCAAAGTCAGGTGGTCTTCCCTCAACATATATCTATATCTGACCCCTTTACCCTCTTCAATCTCCCCGTAACTCCCCTTCCCCTCTGGTGACCACCATACTGTGGACTGTGAGTGTTTTTCCTTGTTTTATTTGTTCATTTGTTGCTTTCTGTTTTACATCTCACACGTAAGTGAAACCATACGATTTTTGTCCGTTTCCATCTGACATCTCTTATCACGATAGTCTCAGGATTGGTCGATGTTGTCACAGATGTCAGTATGTCATCTTTTCTAGGGCTGAGCGATGTTGCACTGCGTATGTGTGCCACAGCTGTAGCCGGCTGTTCACTGAGCAACACTTAGGTTGTTGGCCACCGTGAATAATGCTGCAGTGAGCGTAGGGGTGCATATATCTTTATAAATGTTTTCAAATTTTTCGGTAGATACCTACAAGAGGCATTTCTGGATTATATGGTAGCTCTATTTGTAATTTTTTGAGGAACCTTCATATTGCCTTCCCTAGTGTCTGTACCAGTTTACATTCCCATCAGCAATCTGTGAGCGATGGTTCCTTTTTCTTCACATCCTCTCCAACATTTAAGATTTGTCTTGTTGATAACAGCCATTCTGACATGTGTGAGGGGGTATCTCATTGTAGTTTTGATTTGCATTTTCCTTATACCAAGTGAAGTTGAGCATCTTTTCATATATCTGTGTGCCATTTGTATGTTTTCTTGGGAAAAGTGTCTGTTCATGTCCTCTGCTCATTTTTTATATTGGATTGCTTGTTTTTGTTGTTGAGTTGTGTGAGTGAGTTCTTTATGTATTTTAGATATTAGCCTCTTATTGGAGGTACTGTTTTCAAATATCTTCTCCCATTAGGTTGGTTGTCTTTTTGTTTTCTTGATGGGCTTTTTTGCTGTGCTTCTGCTTTAGATTTTAGCTTTTCGTTTTTAGCTTTTTAGTTCGATACAGCCCCATTCATTTATTTTTGCTTTTACTTCCCTTGCCTTTGGGGTCAAATTCATAAAATCCTCTCTGAGACTGAGGTTCACAAGTTTAGTACTATAAGTTTAGTTTTCTTCTATGTATTTCATTGTTTCAGGTCTTATATTTAAGTCTTTGATCCATTTTGTGTTAATTTTTGTGTATGGTGTTAAATAGCAGTGTAGTTTTATTCTTATGCATGTGGCTTTCCAATTTTCGCAACACCATTTATTGAAGAGGTTTTCTTTTCTCCATTGTATGTTTTTGGTTCCCTTGTCAAAAATTAGTTGCCCACATACATGTGGGTTTACTTCTGGGTTCTCAATTCTGTTCTGTTGGTATGTGGGTCTGCTTTTCTACCAGTGCCATATTGTTTTGATTATTGTAGCTTTGTAGTATAATTTGCGGTTAGGGAGTATGACACCTCCACTAATTGTTCTTTTTGTAGACGACAGTATGGAAGAGGAAAAGCGGGAATGCGGCAAAGCTGGGACGAGGACCCAGTTTTCCTTATGAGCCTCCCTCCTGTTTTCTTAATTATGTAATGTCTTATATCACCTGCTTTTTTCATATACATGAAATATATATGTATATATTCATATATAATATATCAATATAAATTGCAGAAATTTTTTTAAGTAACTTAAGCATTTTCCTCCCCTTATGACTTTGATACAGGTTCTCCACATACGATTCTACTTGCCAAATTGCACAAGAGATTGCTGAGAAAATTCAACAGCGAAACCAACATGAAAGAAATGGTGAAAATACAACCAGGGTAAGACCAGGAGAGAATGAGTACTTGAAGTGACTTGTCTGAGCTTTGAAGTCTGGAAACCCTTCTACTTCTGAGGGGGTGTGTGTGCATGTGCAGGTACATGTATGTACATGTGTGCATGTATGATGGCTTATATGCGAATGCTTGTTGGATTGACATTACAACCAGTTAAGAGTTACTTAATCACTGAGGCTAATTGAAGCATGGCATTTCTTTAATTTCTTCTGTTTTACTTTACAAAGGTCTAACAATTGTAATCTATTCTAGGGTGGGCACTCTTCCCCCTGGATAGTATGTCTTTGCAGGACCAGAAAGAGGCCTTGTCCTCATTTCTCTGATTATACACTCTCACCAAGAGAACAAGTCTTTTTTACGTGTTACATTTAAAAATGTAAAAATTGAGTTTTTTCTTTGTCTCATGCTATACTTTCTTCTTTTTTTTTGTTTCTGTTTATATTCATTTTTAGGGTTTACTTCCCCCCACCTTGTTGATTTAATTTTAAATATGTAAAACACTTAAACTGATAAAAAGGCACAATTATATACAGTGGTACACTCAAAGTTTTGTTCCCATCTCACACTTTCATCCCTTCTTCCCCTCCTCCTTGTAAGTAACCATTTTCATTAATTTCTGGTTTATTCTTCTTGCATTACTTTTTGCGGACACAAGTGTGTGTATGTGTGTGTTTTCCCTTCCTTTTAAACAAAATGCCTTTTTTTTTATCTTGCTCTTTTAAAAAAAGTAATATAGAAATTTCTCCATATTAATTCATTAGGACTGTATAGTATTCTGGTGTGTAGATGTACCATAGTTCATTTAATCTGTCTTCTAAGGGTGGGCATGTAGATGGTTTCCAGTCTTTGCTGTTATGAATGATGCTGCAATAAATCGCTTTGTGCTTTTTTTCTTTGTGTCTGTGGTAGTGTCTTTTACGGACGAAGTCTCGGAACCAGGGCCTATACGACTTTTTTTTTCCTTGTTGCCAGATTCCCTTCCGCCGGGGCTGTCTCTACAGGCGCCCCTACCAGCACTGTGTGAGAGGGTCTGTCTGCACAGGCCAGCCAGGGGGACATTGTCATTCCTCTCAGTTGTCACTGGTCTGATAAGTGCGATATAATGATTCAGCGTAGTTTTAATTAGGAATTTTCATATTGCGATTCATGTGAAGTATATGTTTCACATGCCTAAGCACTATTTTATTTATTTATATATATATATATTTTCTGTTAACTCACTTCTTATCTTTTGCCCATATTTCTCTTGGATTGTTGGTCTTAGTCTTCAAGAGCTCCTCATGTATTAGTGAGATTAGCTGTTTATTATGTAGTGTAACTGTTTTCTTTCCTTTGTCACATATTGTTTAACTTTGCTTATGGTATCTTTTTGTCATGTGAAAGTTTTGTTTTTTTAAATGAAGTTCACTATCAATCTTTAATTGGTTCTCTGTTTTCACTCATAGCTTTTGTATTTGCAGGGTTATAAGGGATTTATCCCTGTTTCCTTCTAGTAAATGTATGGTTTGATTTTTTTACATTTAGATCTCTGATTCATTTAACCAGTACCATCTTCTTGGGCAATTAGATTATTTCTAATTATAAATGAGTTTTCAGTGTGGCTAGATTATTGCCCGGACTAGAGTAAATTCCTCAATGTAGGCTTTTTGGATTTAGGTTGTATAAAATTCCAGGGCAGCCTT
>VMDR010009857.1:0-32284 GCA_007922815.1 Macrotus californicus | reverse complement strand
CTACAAACATTCACTCTTTCATTGAGCAAATACATGAGTATTGTGAATACACTGATAGAAGGAGCTGGTCCCTGCCCTGAGGAAGTTCATGGTCCAGTGGGCAACAGCTACACACACAAAAGAAACTAGCACATTACTGCTGGGGCAGGGACAGGTAAACTATGTAGAAAGTGCAGAAAGACCCAAGTTTGTTTGTGGTAGTCAAGACCCGTTGTCCACAGAAGGTACTGTTGGAACTGAGACTTGAAGGAATAGGAGTTGTTCAGGTAGCATGTTGGGAGAGGGCTATGAAGCCGAGGTAAGAGAACATGCAAAGGTATAGGGAGGTAGAAGAACAAAATTACTAGAAAATCAAAGGTTGAGTGGAGAATGGAGGATGGTACGGGTAGTGTGAGTTGACAGAAATCCACTTACATAGGGTTTTGAAGCTCATGCAGAAAAGTTTATTTTATTATATAGCCTTTGCAGAATTTGTCTAGGTGAGCAAAACTAGATTTGTGTGGTGAAAAAATAACTTTGGTGACAGTATATACACTACACTAAAAAGGGGGTAATAACGATATATTTCAGGAACCAGCCATTCCAGATTTACTTTGCCAGGCTCCATCTAGACACACTAATCAGAAACTAGGTGCTGGATTTCATGAATCTACATTTTTCTAACAAGATTGTCAGGTGATTGTTGTGCCCTGCAAAAGATAGGTACCACTGGGTTAGAGGACAGAGCAGTTAGGGGGCATGGTTATAGCTCAGGTAAGAGCCTTGGCTCAGCAGTGGCAGTGGGAAAAGAGAGTAAGACAAAGACACGAGAGACAGTGAACAGGAAAGGAATAGACAGAATTTGGATAGGTGGCGGTGCCGCTATCTTAAGTAAGAAATTCAGCTGGAGGAATAACATGATGAAGATGAGTGGGAGAGGAAGATGACATCAGTATTAGAAATCCCAAATACGAGGTGCCTGTGGAACATCCTGATGGAGATATCTAGCAGAATTAATATGTGTGTGTGTGTGTGTGTATTTCTTTAGTTCAGAAAAGTGGTTTGTCCTGGATGTAGGAGATTAGGGCAACTTCAGATAATACTTATAACCATGGGTTTGAGCATATTAGAACATACAATAAAATCATTTTGTTAGGCCTTGTGAAACATGCCTGAATTTCTCATTAAATGTATGGAGGTACATTCTGGAAGCCAATTAGCCTTCAGCTTGATAACTGATCATGTATTAATGCATGAGAATTTAATTGCTTCTCATCTTGAACTCTTCTTCCATTCACTGGCAATTTTACTCATTCAGAGGTAGGTAAGTGGATTAGTTAGCTGTAACAAACCCCAGATTTTCAGTAGCTGAACCCAGTAAAAGTCTATTTCTCCTGTACATAATAGTCCAATAGAATTGGCAGGAAGTTTCTCCCATGTGAGATTCAGGGAGGTAGTTCTTTTCAACATCCAGCTCCCCCATCCTCTAAGGACTCAAGAGATCTGCATCCAGGTGGCAGCTGGGAGGACAGAGGGCAGAGAAGGCGTGTCCACTTCTTGGTCACCTTGGCCCAGAAATGACCTTGGATCCCATTCCATTGGTGAACACTAGTTGTGAGCCTTTCCTTAGATGCATGGAGGCTGAGAAATGGCATGCCTGACTGGGCAACTGCTCCTTCATGATGGAAGGGGACACACAGATTTTGGAGCACCCTTGGCCTTCTCTAGCATAACAGCCATGCTGCTCCAGAGTATGCTCCAACCTGATATCTGCAGTAGACCAAAAGCACTTCACGAAAGTGTCTAGTGATTAACTAAAAATGTTGAGGCCCTGCTATATGCCCAGCACTATTTTAGATACTATAGAGGTAGAATTAAAGCATGAATGAATCGACCAATCAAATTGTATTTATTTGGCTCCTACTATGACTATAGCATTCTGGTAACTTAAGTTTAAATTATGACTCTTCTCTTTGAGGAAACAAGAATTACTTCCATAAGTGATCAGCAACCAGTACTAGAGAAAACATTAACCTTTAATAGTAAGTAGTGTTGTACATACTGTCTTCAAGAATAAAATCCTGGAGCACCAGGATATTTAGGGCAGCATTTCTGAGGAGGTGGAGCTAGGACTAAGGCTTACAGAATGGGGTTTAGACGGATGGATGGAGAGGAGAAAGGAAGTCAAGAGGAGCAAAGCAGACGTGAAGGCGCAGGGCAGCGTGCATGCAGGTGTTCACGGAGCACGAAGCCAGACTGATGAGAGTGGGAGCGTGTCAGGCAATCAGCCAAGCCATCTTGATAGAATTGCCTTTACGTGATAATACAGCATAAAAATAGTTTGATAGATTAGCATCAAATTTGGCTTTATGGGGAGAGGAGCTTTTTGTGAAAGTGGGATGAGTGGTTCATAGACCAAGAAAATGAATGATGTTTTTTAACCTGTAAAGTGTGATTCACAAGGGCAGATGCTTTAAATTGCCGGTTTTACTTTTGGATTTTACTGTTTCTCACACTGGCAGCTCTGTGTAACTTTCCCATTCTTTGTAGTGGGCTCCAGGGTGAGCAGGAGCTGGGTTTTATTTATTCAACGACGGTTCATGATTCTCCTGAGCCAGGCAGGGCAGAATAGCTAGTGGAAAATAAGGCTATTTTGGTTGAATGAGGTCATGTGTAAAGAGCTTTGCCAGTCAGATGGCTGAGTTCAGACTTGATGTGGTAGGTATTGGGGAGTCATTGAAAGTTTCAAATAGGTGAGTAACTTTTTGAAAATGTTAGTTAATGAAGATTCATCTCCCATCAATATGTAAGATGGCTGGAAGTGAGGCAGGCTGGTGGAAGGGAGTCGACAATTTTAGAAATTTAGGGGTGGGACTGAGGGTTGATACAGAAGGAATTGCGAAGTACGAGGGAGGGAACGTCAGGGAGGAGGCAGAGTCCTAAGACTGTGGGCCTGCAAGAACGGCAGCGGCGGAAGGAAATGAGTATGGCCGGGAGTGGGGAGACCGTCCGAGAGATTACTGCGGAGCCTTGGGTTGACAGCATGAGCGGTAAAGAATGCTGCTCCCTATCTCGTTACTCTCTCATTAGTCAGGGGAGTGCATTTGTGGCTCAGTCCGACCACTTGCTTCCCGCGGTTCCCCGCAGTTCCCCGCAGCCTCCCCGCAGCCAGCAGGCTTGGCTCGGAGCCTCCTCCGTTGCCCGGCAGCCTTCAAATCTGGGGATAAAGGATTGCAAGCCAAGACTGATGGCTTTTGAGTAGTATCTAATTTTTATTGACAGCCCCGAAAAGTTCTAGATGCACTTAACACCTCCAAAGAAGCGCTAAATGATTTAACATTTTGGGGACAAATTGGTTCTATTAGTCTCTAGTGCCAAATTCACCAAAAATAGCTCATTAGCTGTGCGTTGTGATTTCACTAGGGTGCCCTGCTCTTGGCTGGATTCCAAAGAACACATTTGTATAAAAATGTTCCCATTATGGAGTGTGATACCTATTAATGGAACACCATATGCAGCAGAGCAGCTCCCCTTGTCTCCTACCAGTCTTTCAACCTGAAGCTTGTATTTTCCATCCATTTTTGCCGAGTGACCTGCTTTGCAGAGGTTAAACTTTACCTAATGGGCTAAGGCCTGAGATGCTGCAGCAATCAATCTCTCATCTGGATTTAAGCACCTTGGTTTTTCCCTTTCTCTGTGCCTACTGCCAATCCTGACCCTTTCATTCTGTCCTAGCCTGGGGGAACGAAAGGGAGGGGACAAGGTTGAGAGTGAGGTTCAAGCCCAGACCTACAGCTGTGCCTGATTGACCGACATTTCTGTTGTTAGCCACAAAAAAGGGCACTTTTAAAGGCTAAAGCAAGAGTGACCAGCTGGTGTGACAGGCCTTGGGTTTTTGCCTAGTTGCATTAAAATTCATCAGTTCTGGTCCTTTTTCATCAGGTTCATGATTTCAAGGGTGGTATTTGCAGAAACATCTTTTATGGAAGTTCCTGGCTATCAAGTATTATCTGCAGTTCTTTTCTTAAAAAAATTGATATCCCATATCTTGTAGGTAGCTTTAAACTTTTATTCAAAATTACGTAGATTAAAAGTAAATGAGGAATACCTGTTATTCATCAGAGACTTGTACAGAGATTCAATAATAATAGCAAATCAAATCATATGAAATTCAAGAATAGATATAAACACTTGTTTGAAAAAGAGTGTTTTCTGAAGTTCAGATGTGAAACCCTCTAGGTGCCTTCAGTGTGTAAATTGAACATAATGTCTTTGGATGTGAGATCTAAATTTCTTCTTTATCTGGTCCTGGAGTAGAACAGTTGAGAAGAGCATTAAAGGCTGGTCTTGTTGGGAAAGGTATATGTCAATAAAAAACATCATTAGTAGCAGGCACATTTTCCACAAAGAAATACACTTGTCTTTAATATATTAATTCAACAAACAAACAGTGACCACGTACCATGGACCAGCACTGTGGGTGATGATGTCAAAATGAACAAGACACAAATTCTGACCTCAGAATGTTTACGTACAACACAAACAGAAAGAAAGGTCTTTAAAAATCCAGAAGATGAAATGTGCTAAAGTGAACAAGCAAACAAATGAGCAAACAAAAGCAAAAAGAAAGTATGAGCAGAGCCCTTTACAGACTTGGTGGATGGCGAGATTGCCTGTGGGAGACACCGAGGAGGAAAGGCTTTGTGCCCTCGCACCCATTGTGCTGGGTATTCTCTAGAGTGATCTGAGCTCTGCTGGGAGTCTATATAGGCAGGTTTTAGTTTGTTCACTTTAACTTTCAGTAAAACCACAACCCCACACCCTAAAACCACAAATTAGGTTTACTTCTGTCTGTGAAAAGCCTCAATTTCAATTGAATTCATTTTTTAAGAGTATAAAATTATGTGAAAATTAATTTCTATTTTTTCTGAATATATGTTTTTAAATAAAAAATTATCTTGGGACTAACATGGGTGAACTTTAAAAACATAACGCAGAATGATGCTAAATTTTATTGATAGATCAAAGAGGTCTGGATAGAAATCTCTACATAGAGCTTCCTAGTCATCTGTCCATAATTTTATATTAATGATTTTCATTTGAGACTCTCTGGGCAGGTATCAGGATTCTGTACTAGATACAAGTTCTACAGGCAATACTGATGAGACTCAGGGTCAAGTACACTGCATTACACCTAGAATTGGAATATATTTTTTTAAAATCACAATCTATGGATACCACATTAATTGCTATTTTTATTTCAGGTATTGTGATCTGTAAAAGAAAAAAAATTCTTTCTTAATCTACAATTAAAAGAGAATGATGTTGCACAAATCTTAGGGACATCTGACAGAATGACAAGCACAGGTTTGATTTCCTTCTTTAGAAATCAAAATGGCCTTGTTTTTTCTAGTAACACCTATAGAGACAAGTTAAGTTAAACAAGCAGCTCAGACTTCCAGGGTGTGTGGCATGGATGGAGTTTTACTGTGGTGTACAGGGTTACAGGGTACAGTTTCATTTACAGTTTTGGACAACATGCACTTCCGCATACATTGTGATGATTATTCTCTTCTTGCTCTTCCCTACCTCACCTGTGAGATTCATGATTCATTCTCTGTTCTTTTCTTTGCTGCCCTGGGCTCCAGACAGCTGCCTTCTTGGTTGTGATACCCACCCCTCCCTGCCTGGAAGAGCTGTGTCTTCCCAGACTATAGCTCCTGATGACTGGCCCCTCATCTGTGGCTTGAGTTCTCACCAAGCTCCGGTAACAGTTTTCTTCCCTTTCTCCTCAAGCCATGGTGGCAGTGTCTTCCCAATATTTCTAGTCCTCGGCACCTCAATATCCCTCATTAGATCACTGGGCCCACTTCCTTACTCTTCTTCAGAATCTCATCTGAGTGGATCTGCTGCATCCCACCAGGACCTGAGGTTCACACAGAGGAGCCAGATTTGTTTCTTTAGAGACCAACCAGAGCAGCTTAAAATGACCAAGTACAAGAATAATAGGAATATTAGAAAGGAGAGACTGACAAAAGGAGTTCTTCGAGAAAAAATTCTAATAGAGCACAAAGGGATGTAGAAAAGGTTTATGCTGACTGCAGAGAATGACTAGAAACATTAAAGAAAGAAAACTATTACATTTAACTTGCATTCACAAGAGAACCTTTTGAAAATAGATATTGCAAGCCAAATAATGAAGACTCGCAATCTTATCTCCCAATATAGCCATGGATCTGAGAGTTCTGAGCTGACAGCAGATCACAGTGAGAATAAATATAGTAACAACTAACTATGGGCAGGGCACTGTCCTTGCTCTGGTTGCCGATGTTTCTGGCATCTGCCGCAGCATTTGTGTGTCACTGGGAAGGTGGGGAAGGACGGATGACAGCTCTGCTCGTTGGGAAAAGTTTTAACGTGCTGTCAGGTTTTTCAGTCTCGTCAGGTTATTGGAAGGCAAAATTTGACTTTGTGTTATGTCTTGTTTCTCAGTTGTGTGTGGGTACTTTCAAAGATATGTAGTTTCATAGCAATATAGAGATGCCTGGATTCTTCCTTTGGTATAAGATTATGTCAGCTGAAAGTCAACAAGTATATTCTCAGAGCTTAGCACATGCTAGGCACTATGTAACCCTCATGTGCTTAATTTCAGTGTGTGTGTGTTATACATGTATACAAACCAGCCGCAGAGGTAAGTGAAGAGACAGTGCTCCCCCCTCAACCACCTTGCTCTAAGATGGGATTCCAGCCTACCCTGAGCTCATGGAAACCCTCCTGGCTGGGGGAGACAAGAGCCCTCTCTAAACATGTAAGAAAAGGGAAAAGAGGATGGATGGGCAAGATGTCATTCATAGAAACAAGTAAAATAAGCTTGTTTAGAGAAATACAAGTTCTGTTAGTGTTCATTGCTTACAGCCAATGTAATACACTTAGCTTCATAATTGTTTACACATGTCAGATACTGTTCTAAGCATTTTCTACGAATGTCTGGTGGAGAGAATCAAGACTCTGGAGGAGCATGCATTTGAGAAGGGTTTGGGAATATGGTTAAGATGCCACTAATTGGACATGGTGTATAGGGCAGAGAGGCAAGAGAGAGCATTTCAGTTGAAAGGAAAATGTAAGCATTTAAAGTCAAAGTGTTCAGCCCTAATCATATCTTGTTAGTAGTTAGGTTTCTGTTTTCCCTGTTGCCATCATATACTACAGTCCAATACCTCAATTCCTAAGGGATCACATGAATCTGGAAACAGAAGGGTGAACTGATAATACCACTGAACACAACCCTTAATTAGTGACGACCAAGGGCTGGCAGTGGAAGTTTGAAACCACGGAATGTGAAACTCAAACACCTGTATGCTTAGGAAGGTCTCACACCCCCAGCCCAGAGGGGAAGCACGTAAATTCAGAGTAAGTTGAACTTCTCTTTCCACATCAATAATTCATCCATAAAAAAGTGAAGTTTCTAAATAGATGTGAAATTGGGTTTTCAAGGGTCTCTGGCCATTCTCAAGTCATGCCTTTCATTGGCTTCTTGCTGTGTAGTTGTTTCTTCTTCTTGGTGTGATTTTACCTTCAAGCTGGGGCTTCTGCAGCCGGGTGTTCTTGAGCATTAGCAAGTCCAAGACGTGGACAAGGCCTGGGAGAAAAGACTTGATCAATTGAACAATCAGCAATATTTGTTGAGCACTTACTGTATGGGTCTCGAGCTGTGCTGTGCATGTTTAATAGGAGGTAGATTCTTTAAAAGCATAGAGGCAACTGTGGTTAGAATTTGTCTTCTCCCTAACTGACCTGTCTCAGAGACAAAGGTACTTCCATTCTTCAGTTCAAACCAGGAACCGACAATCCTGAGTGCTGTACACTGTGAAGAACTCTGCCCTGTCTCTCTGCAAACAGGGAGGCGGGCGTCACTGTGGTGGAGGGGAAAGGCTGGCTCGAGGAGTGACAGGTTTGTTCAGAGAGCTCCACTGGGAAGAAATAATGAATGTAAATGAGGGAGGGGTCATGATCTAGAAGCAGAACGTGACTGTCTTTGGTTTGGACATTCAGGATAGTGCTGCAGAAAGCTGTTCTGAAGGCCATCCCTGAATCTAGGCAGAACTAGAAGGAGGTGGATTTTTTGTCTTCTTTGTTCACACTCAGTTTCCCATTCTTGAGTTGCTCTTTAACAAAAAAGAATTTTTCTGCCCTCAAAACATAAATTCACAAACATGTGCAAAATATTTCTGCCTGGACATGAGCCACATGCAGGACACCCTGCTTTGCACTGCAAATGGTCCCAATGAGCCTGGGGGTCTGAGAAACCCTGCCCACACATTTATGGGCATGGCTTCCCCCAGACTTGTGCAGCCTCATGGCTCTTTAAAGGATAAAAACTCACTGAGCTGTGGATTCTGAACTAGTGACATGCTCAGACCCTTTCCCAGAGGGACAGCTCACTTTTTTCCAGAAAGAGCTAAGAGGTGCCACACGTTGGTCAGGCTGGCAGTCCCCTGATATCTCAACACTTCCCCCACCTCTGTTGTGACTGGCAAGAGCCAGCCCTAGTGCAATATCAAGAGAGGAAGGAGGCTTTGTGACAGAGAAGGAAAGGGGGACAGGTGGTGAGATGGAATGAGAAGGCCCCCAGCCAGCTCTTTGAGATAAGGTAATACATTTGATGTACTGTAATGTTACTCCTGACTGATGGGCCATATGGAGCCCTGGATACTGCACAATTCCATTTTACTCCCCAGTTGAGACCACCTTTTCTTGCGGAAATCATAGCATCAATTGGGTCAAGCAGTTACCACAGGTATTTCCTACCACTCTTATTCAGAAGGGGAAGTTAAAAATATAAGGAGAACCCTGGCATCTGCTCCTAGCATATCTTTTATGGTTAGAATCTGGCCAAACTGTAGCATCTGGGCATGTATCATTTCAAATACCTGTGTTTTAGAGATAGTCAAGGTTAACCCTTTAAACCATGGGACAGAAACTGGTAGGACAGAGGACCAAAGCTGGCTGTAGATGCACCTGGAGAACTTTTACCAGCTCATACCACTTCTTATGACTGTATCCCCTACTGGTCCACACAGCTAAGTCGTGCACCTGGGTCCTGAAGGTGAATGCCACTGGGCTTGTAACCTCTTCTATTGACAGCTTTTATTGGCTTTTTGATGGAAATATTTCTAAAAGATACTGCTCTTTCTTGCTTTCTGAAGCAATATGCAATGAACATATTTTTTTTTCTGCCCTCATCATATGTTTTAGCTGTGTCTCTAGTCAGAGCTATAAATTCAGAGTTAGGGTAGACAAAGAGCTGACTGGGACTGATCCAAGCAGGCTTTGGAACTTGCTCTGAAAGTGTCTCTGAGGCCAGGCTGCCCTTTGGTTGATTGTCTGATGCTTGCAAAGGCCTGAACTTCTGGGTAGGCTAGGGTGGCAGCTTCCTCAGAATAATTAGTGAGTGAATCGATGCTGATGCTTTCTCTGCCTCTACAAGATCCTGCCTTCGGTATTGCTCCCATATCCCTGACCTTGGCTCATTCTGAGAATGTTGGGGATTTTCTCCCTTGTGCACACAGAGGACCAGTGCAGTAAAGAGTATCATCAGCTGAGCATTTCTTTCTCCAATCTGTGGTTTCCTGAACTTTTAAGGCCCTAGTGGCTTGTGATGTCTGTTCCCTGTGATGGGGTTTTCCAATGAACGATTCAAGTAACTTGGGCACATCTGTTGGTGCGAGTATTCAGTCCTAATGCTGTGTTTGTTACACACACAATCTTTGACTATGCTGGAGGGTGAGGAGGAGGCAGTGCCCTTCTCTGCAACAATTCCTGAATCCTTCCTTGCTTATAATACATATTCTGAAAGAGACCCTTTATTTCAAGATGCAAGGTACTGCCACTCATCCTGAACCCCCCATGTTGCTACCTTTTGAATGGCTGTATACAAAGGCAGTAGCTGCTGGGACAGCTCGGAAGACAGTTCCAGGGCAGCTGAGGGGTGACCTCTTCCTTTATGGGTTAGTGTGCTTTACATCCGGGTGTGGTAAGCCAACCCTGGGATCAAAGTCTTTTCTGTCACTTTCAAGTTCCTCCATATTATTTGGATTCTGAATATGGGGTGTGTGTATTCTGAGAATGTGTTTTTCAACCCATTCCCGTCTATATTTGCAGTTAGTGCATCCTTCCCTGTGATTATCACCTACAATTGCTCATCATGCTGAGCTAGAGCTGTTACCAATGTCTGTCCTTTGGTGAACCTCCTGGATTATTTTTATCAGAAGTTGAGGGCTGGGTGGGTATTGCAGGCACTCCTTTGTGCCACCACCTCGAAGCACTTGTCCTCTGTCCCCTGCTTTAAAAAGAGCCAGAGACAGCAGAACAATACTCTGACTTCACTTCTTTTATTTTTCTAAGTATTTTTGTTAAAACTGCCTTTTACGAGAAAAAAGCGATGTCATTTCTCTCTAACCTCCCTCATCTGCTGTTTCAAATTTGAATTTTTGTCCTCATTTTTAGTTTTGGGCAGCAAACTCTGCTGGTAATTCTAAATCCCATGCTGACAGTGTGGTGAATATACTGTTAGGCATTTGGTTTGGAATCAGAAAGTTAAGGATGGAATCCCCTAAATTAATTAAGAGGAATAATTAGTTAATTGATTGCCATTACTTTTTCTTAGTAGACTTTTAATAATTTTTTATTTCTCAATTATAGTTGACATACAATATTATAAGTTTCAGGTGTACAGCATGGTAATTAGGCATTTATGTAACTTCTGAAGTGATCACCCCGATAAATCTAGTACCCATCTGACACCATACATACTCATTATAATATTATTGACTATATTCCCTATGCTGTACTTTACATCCCCATGACTGTTTTGTAACTAACAATTTGTACTTCTTAATCCTTTCTCATTTTTTACCTAGCCTCCCAATTCCTCTCCCACCTGGCAACCATCAAAATGTTCTCTCTATCTATGGGTTTGTTTCTGTTTTGTTTGTTCATTTATTTTGTTTTTTAGATTCCATATATAAGTGAAGTAAGTAAAGAGTCCCTCTTTATCTTTAACCTTTTGCATTTTAATTATGATGTGTCTTGGTGGGGGTCTTTCGGATTCACCTTGTTTGGGACTTTCTGTGCTTTCTGGGCTTATATGTGTATTTCCTTTGCCAGGTGAGGGAAGTTTTCCACAATTTCTTCAAATAAGTTTTCAATTCCTTGCTCTCTTTTCCTTCTGGTACCCTTATGATGTGACTCTTGTTACCCTGGATGTTGTAGAGGCCCTTTACACTACCCTTGTATTTTTGGATTCTTTTTTTCTTTTTGCTGTTCTGCTTGGGTGTCTTGTGCTATGTTATTTTACAAATCACTGATTCAGCTCTCTGCCTTATGTAATCTACTGTTGATTCCCTGTATTGTATTCTTCATTTCAATTATTGTATTCTTCATTTCTGACTGGTGCTTTTTAATATTTCCTATCTCCACTTTTATGATTCCTATCTCCTTGTTAAGGTTCTTACTTAGATCACTGAGCATCCTTATAACCAGTGTTTTGAACTCTGCATCTAGTAGATTGCTTGTCTCCATTTTGTTTAGTCCTTTTTCTACAGTTCTACTGTTCCTTTATTTGGGACATGTTTCTTTGTCTCCTCATTTTGACTACCTCCCTGTGTTAGATAAGCTGCTTTGTCATCCAGTCTTGCTAGAGTGGCCTAATGTATTAGGTATCTTGTGGGGTCCAGTGATACAGCCTCCCTGGTCACCTGAACTGGGTATTCCAGATATGCCTCTTGTGTGGGTTGTGTGTGCCCTCCTATTGTAGTTGAGCCTTGATGGCTGTTGGCAAGTCAGTGGGAGAGACTGGCCCTCAGCCTGATGGGCCATGACTGCAGTGGAGGAGCTGCTGTGCAGGGGCTGACCCGATGGAGCAAGATTTGCTTTATGCTTTTCTGGGGCTCTGGTTCCTGCTGAGTCTGTCCTCTAAGTGTGTCATTTGTGGAGGTGATGGGTGGTGCTCTGGTGTACACTGAAGCTGGCCATCAAGTGTGTTGGTTCTAGGGTTTCTTGTGAGGTACAGGCCAAGGCCAGCCACTGCCTGTGCCCTGGCTAGGGCCACTTGGTATGAGCTACAAAGTGATCTGCTGATGGTGGCCACTTGTGCTGGGATTGGAGGTGCCTTGGAGAGGCTAAACTGTGAACTGAGGCCAGTTACCATTAGTGTGAGGCTTGCGGCTTCTTTGCAAAAGGTATGGGGTATGCTGAGGCTAGATGCTACTTGTTTGTAGTTTGTAAACCTTTGAGAGATTTTAGGAAAGTCTGCAGCATGAGCCAAGATAAACATTTTTATGGAAAAGTCAGTGGAAGCAGTTTGGGTGGGCCCACAAGTTGGGTGGGATGAGGTCTTATGGAATCACCAGGGTGGGGTGAAGAGCACTGGGCAGTTTAGATGGGGTCTCAGATATGGTGCCTGCCTGTACCTGCTGAGGGAGGGTTCTGTAAAGGAACAATGGCTTCTGCCTGTACTTTTGTCTGAAAGGAAACTGTCTCTCCAGCCCTGGCTGGTGTGGCTCAGTGAACTGAGTACCAGCCTCTGAACCAAAGAGTCATCGGTTCCACTCCCAGTCAGGGCACATGCCTGGGCTGCGGACCAGGTCCCCAGTTGGGGGCATGTGAGAGGCAACCACGCATTGATGTTTCTCTCCCTCTTTTTCCCCTCTCTTCCCCTCTCTAAAAATAAATAAATTTAAAAAAATCTTAAAAAAAAGAAAGAAAGGTGTTTCTCCAGACCTCACCCTGAGGACAGATAATTCAGTTCCTCCAAGTATATTCCTGTTGCCTTCTGAGCTGCTGCACTAGCACCAGAGCTCAGGGTGTGTTTATCAGCGAGTAAGTCCATGTCTGGGTTCTTTAAAAGGACCACCTGGGATTCCAGAAACCCTCTGTCTCACTCAGCCACAATCCCTGCTGCTTTTCACAGCCAGAAGTTATGGGGACTTTTCTTCTTGGCACTGGAACTCTGTGCTGGGGAGCCTGCTTTGGGGCTGGGTCCCCTTGCTCCTTAGAGGTGACCTCTGCAGCAGAGATATCCCTCCTGATTTTTAACTGCCACTTGTGTGTGTGGGACCAGCTCATTCAGTGTCTCTGCCCCTCCTACGAGTCTCGATGTAGCTCCTTCTCTATATTCTTGGTTATAGGACTTCTGTTCAGTTAGATGTCAGGCAGTTCTCAGTGACGGTTGTTCTATAGTTCAGTTATAATTTTTATATGCTCGTGGGAAGTGGTGAGAATGGTGTTTATCTACTCTGCCATCTTGACTGGAAACCTCTTTCTCAGTAAACTGAAGCATTCCCATTTTCTTCTTACCCTAATTAGCCACACAGTCCCCAGCACAAAGTGATAGGTCAACAAATGTGGAATAAATGCTCTCTTCTAGCCACTGTCTTTACAAGTGGTCTCTCTCTCTCTCTCTCTCTCTCTCTCTCTCTCTTTCTCTCCTGGAGATTTATCTTAGCCTATTCCAGTTTTCTGGAGCTGCTGTGGCCTTGATTACTCTCCTGGAAAATGGCTTCTATAAAACCTGCCTCTTCCATTGGGGGGTGGCCAAGAAAGAAGATAAAGGTAAAGAGAAAGACAAAGGGAAAAATATAGGAAATGGTCATTCTTTTATACCAAAGTTTCTCCTTAATAACAGTTTCAGATAGTGTGTGTTAGAGTTCATAACCATTAATAAGCAGTTGCCAGGATCTGCAGTGCAACCCAATGAGAGCACCACTAAGGTGTGAGAAGAAAGACTGAAAAACCCTCTTGGCGGAGAGTTAACTGCATCATTCTGAAGTAAACAGGGCTCCAAACAACAATTAATAATTGATACTTGACAATTAATAGTGGGTTGATGCAACTTAGCCTCATTGCTCTGCCCAAATATGACCTGGACACTTATCAGCAGAGATGAAAGCCATTTAGGGGACTCCCACTTTCTGGGGTTTGACCTGCAGGTGTGTAATGCATCGGGCACACTTTCACATGGTGATGCATTTGTTTGCATAATACCGAGTGAGGTCAGGTGGGACCATCCCTTCCAGCTCTTTAGAATGTCAGAGGCCAAATTCTGCACTATGATGAGCAGTTATCAGAACTCCCGAGCCTGCTTGTCAATAGATTCTAGCCACTTCCTATTTTTTTAAAGCAACATACAGTTGTTTATTGGCTGCTCACTGTTATTACACTGCAAGCTCTTTGCTTTTACATCTCCGGGTTTGGCCAATTATTGCAATAGCTTTTTGGTCTCTCTAAGAAAAGCCATTTAGATTTTTTTTTTAAAGATTTCCACAGACAGGTAGTGATTAGAATATATTGTCGAATCTCTGTTGTTGTTGTTTTTTTTTTTTGTCACATAGCTCACCTGCCAACTTGTTCTTGTTAATTCAGCTCTTCTAGCTCATGCCTGTTTCTGCACTTAGTTGTGGGAAGATGAGGTGACTGAGGCTGAATAGAGGAGGTAGCAGCAGTGGCTGCAGCAAGATGAAAATGAACGATGTTTTCAAACCCTAAGCAGGGCGGCAGAGGCTAATAATTACATTAAAAAGGCCCTCTGTAGGTAGGTGCAAATAGGCTAGTCTAAACAAGTGCGGCTGCTTTAATATGGGCTGTTGGAGAGATGTCATTACCTGACGAGACTGCCACCTTTCACCTCCAGCCATTGTGATCCGTTAGGTCTCACTAACGGCAGAGCGAGGAACTTGTTTGCAGGGGATTTGTTGTCTCACGCTCAGAGGCAGCTGAGAGACTTGCCAAATGACAGGAAGACGCTTACATTCACAAGGTGTGATTGCCTAAGTGTTTGTCTGTGTCTAATTAGTTTGCCTTTGCTGGTTGGTAGCTCCGCAGCCAGGAGGCAGATTGACTCTGCAGGCTGTAAGCAAAGGGGGCTGATTGGTGTTGTTATCATTTGTTTATTTAACCCTCCCTCAAACCAGAAATGTTCTCTCAAGGAGAGCCTTTTCCACTGCCTTTTTAAAAGGCGTTAAAAACAGCAACCCAAAAACAAAAGAAAGAAAAGAAAGGAAGGAAGGAAGCAGCTCCCACCGAGGGGCTGTGACAGTCTCCTTTATCCTGTACCAGCAACATCTACGTCTGCTGGTCACAGAGGCTCTTTGTCCAGGAGAGCGTTTTGCTTGGAGACGGTGGACTGGATGCTCCAGTCCTTCAGAATGAAGAGGAGAAGATTAATCTGAGCCCGACGCTACTGTTTTCCCTTCTTTGGTTTTATAAACAACCATGGAAAGGAAAGCAGTGGCCCAGGCGCTGCTGTGGCTGCACATCCCCTGCAGAAAGATGCAACGAGAAGTTAATGTGAAGAGGGGTTTGGCTGTGTCCTGTTGGTTGTCTTTCTGGATGTGTTTGTTGTCAGTGGCTCTGCCATGGCAACTGCTGTTGACCGACATTCCCTGGCCCTGGATCTTTTGGGTTTGGGGGTACCTTTTTTAGTCCGGGCTCCAAGGAAGCCATGCCCCCTTCCTCACCCTTCCTGTACTTGTCCTCAAAGCTGCCTGAAATGTGGCTAGAGCTCAGGTGCCATCCCTTCAGGTAGATTTTGACAAGCCATCAGGTTTCCCAAGGATGGGGTATAGCATCAGTACATACCCTCAGATCTTTGTTTTGCTAGCAAAAGAAATACAAGAATTGTTATTTTGTTTTTATGAGTCTTCTTCTTCCAATATGTTGTCAGCTCCTTATTAGGGAATTCTGCTTATGAACCTAACATAGTAACCAGCACTAAGTAGGCCCCGAATAATCAGGTACTGAGTGAATGAGCAGGCTTGTAGTAACCAACTATAATATGCATTTACTCTTTATTCTTAAGCTCAATTTCTTTCACTGTTGCTTGTTACCCATTAAAGGACATGGTCTGGATCCCATAGACAAGGACAGAAGATAGTAATAGTTAACTTTTATTCAGTGTCTACTGTGTCCAAGGTACTGCTCTAACTGCTTTATTTACACCGTCTCATTTAATCCTCGCCAAACCCTCTGTGAGAGGTGCTATCTTTATTTCCAGTTTACGGAGGACTAAACTCAGTTTCCATGACTCTGAGTAACCTGACCAAAGTCCTGCAGCTGCCAAGTGGTGAACCCAGAACTTGAACCTAGTTCTGCCTGCCTTGGCCGGCTGTGCCTATAAGCAGAGAGGATGCTGCCTGAGGCCCCGTGTGTGCACCAAGAGCCCAGCAGCCGCTAGGACAACCTGACCAGAAGCACTTCAAGATCCAGGAAACACTATAAAGGACACATGGACATAACCAAGGGGGAGGGTGGGAGTGGGAGAGGGGGGTGGGGGGAGAGTGATGGGGGGGAAATTCAAACTGTAATTGAACAACAATAAAGTAATAAAAAAAAAAAAAGAAAAGAAAAAAAAAAAAAGATCGAGGCTCAGAGGGATGAATTGCCTACAAGGTGAGGGGATTCTCCAAGATTGTTGTAGCCAAACAAGGGTCAAGCTAAGGAATAAAGCTTATGGTTCTCAGCAAAGGACAGTTTTATAAAATATATTTTATACATCCGTGGGCTCCGAATGGGACATTACTCTTCTGTGGAGTCTGAGGTATCTCATTGAATCAAGAGAGACTTCTCAAAGATATCACATTATTTTCACTACTACCATATTTATTTACTTTTCATTCACAGGTTATACTTTTTAATAGACGTACTTGGGAGAAGAAGAGCCAGCAGACAAAAAGCCCCCGGCCATACACAGAGACAGGAAGCCCCCAAAGGAAGGGCAGACGTGGAGTGTGGTGGGCAGGAGCCAGGCACAGGCTCCTACTGAGCAATGAAGTGATGCCGTGGGACGGGTGGAAGCAGAGGTGTAGGCTGATGAGCGGCTCCACAGATGGCAGGAAGAAGAAATGTCAGGGCATAAGAAGAGGAAAAGATTTCTCTGGTAATAGTGAGAGCTAGTGTATTAGGTTAGTTTCCCCGCCCCTCCCCAGCTCCAAATCAGTAATTAAGCCATGTCAATAATTATGGAGTCAGAATGATTTAAAAGTCCCTCTTTGGTTAATATTGCCACCAAGGGGCACCAGGCAGTGCTTGTCTCCTCGGATCGCCATGCCCTGGCCACCCTAGGCATTCACACTTCACAGCAAGCCCGCTTTCCTCAGCCCTCGCTGCTTGCAAGTGCTGTTTGCACAAGATTAGAGAAATAAGTATAATTAAAAAAGAAGTAATTATAATTAAAAGAGAAAATAAACAACAAATATGCAAATTCAGCTGTGCCCAACCTGTGTCCGCACTGGGCCTATGTGTGCAACCAGGAAAAAGGGCAAGTGCTGGAGGGAAGTAGGAGCCTGGCCTTTGTCATGCCTCTGCGGAGCTGCCGTGGGGCCTTCGCACGCACCTGGCGCCTTCGTCAGTGAGAGCGTCAGCCTATTCCTGGAACGCTGGATAGCCTGGCAGGGGCGGAGGGCTGGGGGGCCGTCTGCTTCCACGACCACGGTCATCCACAACTTGGGGCAACTGCCTCATACCCTTTGCTCACTGGGTAGCCTTGGCATTGAGAAGTGGCTCTTACACGTCTAGTTCTTTTCCTTGGTGAAATCTTGGGAGAAGATCTCTCTGCAAGGACAGTGCCATGTACTTTATGGACTTTTATTTTAGTGTTTAAAAGGACTCATTTGACAGCACTCATAGTATCAGTCTGTGACAGATAGGAAATGCAAAAGCAAAACGTGAAGAACCCACACTTGTCCTTTACCACTGATACTTGGAGGAGCACTGCGTGGTCTTGGCAGGACTAAAAACAAGGAAAGGAAGAAAGTCTCAGATCTTTTTGTTGCATATCACTATATGTATGTGTGTGCACATATATATGTGGGTAGGCATGTGAAACATAGACTTTATTCCATTATTATTTATTAATTACATGTTGTCTTATTCTCCACATGAACAACTGTCAACCTACATTTGCTGCACCCTGTGTATTTCCCCTATATTGTTAGCACGTGTCTTTTTCTTTCTTGGCTGCCTTCCTTATTTACACACACACACACACACACACACACCCTCAGCATTCAGGATCACGGGCTCATTAGTCTCAAGATTTGACTTTCACTTTCTCTAAGAATAGACCAAATGAATCCATGGCTATATTAACCTTTCTTTGTTTTTCTGCAATGAATTTCTTAGGAATGAATCAAAGTTCTTTGAAGAAATTGTGTTAAAAATTGTGATGGTTTTCATCTGGGAAGGAGCTTGCTTGGCACACCTGTGAAGCCGGCAGGATGCCGCAGCGAGCCAAGCAGCCCTGTGCCTCTCCGTGCACAAACGGACCCTAAAAACATCTCTGTGGTCAGCTGAGGGAAGAAACCCAGTCCAGTCTCCTGCCACCATAACCCGTGGCTATATTTTCCAAATTGAATGATATTCAATTTATTTACTCAGCAAACATTTATTAAGCAGCAAATCTAAGATAAGAAGTAAGTTCAAGCCCACTATTTCCACAAGCACCTCCAGACTTTGTAGATGATTCTCTGTATTCTTGAGAATAGATATCAGGGGCCCGCCTCCTACCTCCCATCCCCAGACTGGCAGATCCCACAGCTGATTGCCGAGCTGCTGAAGGCGGCAGGGTTTTAGCGGTGGGGGGGGGCTGAAGAACAATGCCTTTGGACCGCTGTTATCCGTGAACGAGTGGGCCATGAATGGCTTAGGCAGGTCCAAGAGTTTCTTGTGAGCTAGAGTGGATTGTGGCCAAGAGTTAGCCTTGGGAGGTAGTTGAGAACATGAACACGGGGGGGGAAGTGAGGCTTAGGGTGTGAGAAGAGTTAGTCTGTATTTTTTATGCACACTTTAATGAGGGCTAATTATGTATCAGATCCTGATTAAAGTATTTTACATACATTATGTTATGTAATCCTCGCTACCCAACAACCCGATGAAGCAGGCACTACCGTTATACCTAGTGCACTAAGGAGACCTGGAGAGGTTACATAACTCACTCAAGGTCACATGCCAGAAAGTGATGGAGCCCAAGCTGTCTCAGCCCAGGCACCGGTGCTTCTCAGTCCTTAGCGTACATATGCTCAGTCCTGGTGCACTTATGTGCCACGCAGACTCCCAGACCCCACACTCAGTGATTCTGGCTGTCATCAGTATGACCCAGTGGGAGCCAGTGTTCAGCATTTCTAACAAGCTCCCTGGTGACGCTGATGTTGCCGGTCCAGGGCTGTGCTCATGGTTATTGCCAGACCCACACTCTTAATCACTGGATGTGAGGCTTTCTCTCATTTCCGTTTCTCCACCTCCCTTCCATCTTTCTTGCAGCAGAGAGGGAGGCAATCCTGCCTAGTTCTTTGAATTTGCAAACCCAAAGCTGATTCTCTAGTGAATCCAACAGGTTAAAATTTTGCATTGCTGTTGTCTTTCTCTGTGTGCGGAGGCAGAGGCAGAGGTGAGGCAGAATTTATTGCTTTATGTTCCAAGTTACAGCTTCAAGTAAACACACTCCATACCCCATCCATTATCTTGCAGAACGCAGAGCAGGGCAGCTAAGAACAGCCAGGGCTCCTGCGGGAACTGCAGACCTGCTCTCCTGCCTGCCCACTGGATGTGGGCAACTGCAACACTGCTAACAAAGCAGGGTAGACCTTGGTAATTAACCTCATAGATATGCTTTGTGAATGACTTCTGTGTGTGATCCAAGCATCATTTTTAGTTCCTCACCACTGGAGAGCTGGTGGATCCCTCTGACTGTATCTTTCAAAGATCAGTTTCCATTCACTCTTTCTCCTGAAATAACCAGATCGAATTGACTTCTTGCAGTTTGTCCCTGGTCTTTTCCCACCCAGCTGTCTGCAGAGACTTTATAAGGAATGGGCGCTGCAGGTCTGGTTGAAGGAGATGGTTCAGCACTGAGTCAGCACGGCCTTTTTCTTTCCCATGTGGGTTTGAAATCCCTCTCCTGCTCAGCCAGGGTGATTGTGCTCACCTCTCTTTCTGCAGGTGCCATAGGGACGGTAAACAGTGATCGTAGAGCAGCTGGGAAACAGCGCTGCTCAGAGTGCAGTAATGACCCTGCATCATGCCCTCATGCCTCCATGCTGCACGGGCCTTCATGTGATAAAGGAAGGCACAATAAGTCACCCCCATTGCACGCCAGTGAGGAGTTCATGTTTCTCCAACCCTTCTTTCTCGTGTGTCTTGGTGAAGCCTTTCCACAGACTTGAAAGGACAATATTTCCCTCTAAAAACAAAACAAAAAACAAAACAAAACAAAAAAACCAGCCCTGGCTGGTGTGGCTCAATGGATTGAGTGCCAGCCTGCGAACCAAGGGGTCATTGGATCGATTCCCAGTCAGGGCATATGCCTGGGTTGCGGGCCAGGTCCCCAGTAGAGGGTGCTCAAGAGGAAACCACACATTGATATTTCCCTCTTTTTCTCCTTCCCTTTCCTTCTCTCTAAAGATAAATAAAATCTTAAAAAAAAATAGCATGCAGAAAAATAATTCTCATTTAATGTTTAAAGAGCCTAACAAAAGTTCAGAGATGCTTCTTGTCAAGTCTATGGATTTCATTATAATCAATGCATCTAGGAGAAAATGTCTACTTTGTTCCTGTTGTGTAAAAAGGGGAAAAGGCAAGCACAGAAACTCAAAGATTGGCTGCAGTGATGGGCTACCTCCCCACTCTTCTCTCCATCTTGCTGTTTGGTTAATTTCCTTGATATGGCTTCCCCTTAATGCCATTTACTGAGCAACTGTTATGTGTCCAGCACTGTGCTAGGCCCTAGGAGTTCAGAGGTGAATACAGCAGAGTCTGCTAGGGCAGCCAGACATGCAGAAGGAGAAAACAGGACCCTGTGTGCTGAGAGCTACTCCCAAGACCTGGTGCTATGGGGAGCCTCCTTTCTGGCTGAAGGAGCTGGCACTGAGTGTGTAGATTCTGAAGTTAAAATTTCCCTTCCTGGATCCTGACCCAGAAATTAGACTTATGTTTGCTGGCCTGTGGAGAATTCCTGATGTGACCCTTTTATACAAAGATGCAAAATTTCCTAACTTCATGCTGTTATGGCTTTTAAGACCCTGGCTGAACCTCTGGGCACATGCTCTGAACACGGGGGATTGGCTCCAACATGGTGCTGGGTATTTCCAAAGTGTTTATTGTTGACAAGGCCTTTTCATTTTTATTATTATTTTAAAATTCAATCTATTGGGGTGATGTTGCTTAATAAGATTATATAGATTTCAAGTATACGTCTCTCTGATACATGATCTGTGTATTGCATTGTATGCCTACCACCCAGAGTCAAATCTTCTGTCACCGTACATTTAACCCCCTTTACCCTTTACTGCCCCCAACCCCCTTCCCTCTGGTAAGCTCCGTACTGTTGTCTGTGTCTTGGAGTTTTTGTTTGTTTGTTTTTCTTGTTGCTTTCAGTTTTATATCCCACATATGAGTGCAATCATGGTTCTTAACCTTTTCTGTCTGACTTTATTTCACTTAGTATGATGTTCTCAAGGTCTATCCACATTGTTGAAAATGGCAGCATTTTGTCTTTCCTTATGGCTGAGAAGTGTCCCATAGTATGTGTATCACATCTTCTCTCTCATTCATCCATCAAAGGACACTTGGGTTGTTGCCATGTCTTGGCCACTGTGAATAGCGCTGCAGTGAACATAGGGATGCATATATCCTGGTGAATGAATGTTTTCGAGTTTTTCAGGTAAATACCCAGAAGAAGGGTTGCTGGGTCATGTGGTAAATTTATTCTTAATTTTTTTGAGGAAACTCCACACTGTTTTCCATGGTGGCTGTATCAATTTACATTCCCACCAGCAGTGAATGAGGGTTCCTTTTTCCCCACAACCTCTCCGACACTTGCTGCTAATTGTCTTGTTGATAACAGCCATTCCATGACCACTCTTACTCAACACAGTACTGGAAACCCTAGCCAGAATGATCGGTCAGGCAAGGGAAAGAAATAAAAGGCATTCAAATTGGAAATTAAGACATGTCAGTTTTTGCAGATGACATGATTCTTTATATATAGAAAACCCTAGGCTCCATCAAAAACCAAAAACCTATTAGAAACAATAAACAGATACAGTAAAGTTGCAGGATACAAAATTAATGTACATACAAAATTAATGTACACAAATCCACTGCATTCCTGTACACTAACAATGACATTTCAGAAAAAGAAATGAAAAAAATATTCCTTTTGCATTGTTAAAAGAGATTGAAAAAGACACAATGAAATGGCAAGGCCTTTTAAATGGGCAGGGTTCTGCTGAGGGTTTAGAAAGCCTGGAGAACAGGAAAGAAGATTGGGAAATACAAGGGAAAAGGATTGAGGGGGTATTGGGAATAAAAATCCTGAAGAGTCAAAAAATGAGATAAGGAGTTTTAGGACTGAGACAAGTATGAACAAATTATTTACTGCTTGAGGTCACCTCCTGTGAAAATAACTCCACACTAAGGAAAGTGGTCATCTCCTTAGGGAGGTGGGAAAAGACTCCCAACCTCCCCTTAGTTACCCCCGTGGGGGTATAGGATGCAGGGTATGGGGTCAAGTTATGCCATGGCCCTTCTGAAATACCCACCTGTATTTCTCAAACACGGCACTGGGATTCCCTCTCTTCCCCCATGTAACTGAACCCCTGGATCCCCACACAATTACAGGTTCCTTGGCCTACCTACTGCAAAACCACAGATTAAGCTTTGGGGGGGGTAGGGGCCTTGGAATCTGTATTTTAAGGAGCATAAGGAGATTTTAACACTTACTGAAATTTGAGAACTACTGATGTAAATTCTCTTTTTGAGACACCCTGTGTGATTCGTGCCACAGTTTGGACCTCATCCTCGGGTAGGTATTAGATGGGACGATATGTAAGAAAGCACGCTCTGGGATGGTGATGTGCAATACAGGTGTTAGGTATAGCTGCCATGGTCTGTTCTCTGTGATTTTGTGATTGAACCATAAGGAGTTAGCCATCCAAGGCAACAATAGAATTGTTCTCATTTCGATGTCTTTAGAGACGGTATCTGTGGACTTGATAGGAAGTTCTTCTCATTACAGCCATTGTGCTTTCTGACTCATACCGCTAGTAAAAAAGTAACCCTGCGATTTCTGCTGATAATGCTCATTTCTTTTCTAATTTCATTTGGCTGGGACTGCATTCCAGGAAGAGCTCAGACTTTAAAGTCAAGCCAGTCTGGGCTTTTGTCCTACTCCTGTGACTTAACAAACGGCGGGAGTTAGACAGGAAGTTCTAAAAATCCTCCCCGCCCCTCGGTTTTCTCATCTGTGAAACGGAAACTGAAAAGGCTACTTTACAAGGCTGTCAGGAGAATTAAGGGTTCAGCTGACAGTGTCGCAAAGAGGCCCTCAACAAATGGTCATTGTTAACTGGCCTGTCGGGTATATCTTTCCCCTGAATTTGTAACTTCGTGGCAGGTTACTCTCTTGTACTGTTGTCACAGTTCTGCCAGGCAAAGCCCCCTGATCTCGGCCTCACTAATTTGCCCCGTGTAAGGACTCTGATGAAACAAATTGTAGTTACGCCGGAAGATCACTCAGAACATTAGCACTGCTGCTGTGGCTCATTCCTGTGCTGTCTTCCTTGCATGCTAATCTTCAGCACCTCCTTTGGTGACCAAGTCAAACGCTTAGGACCACGTCTGCTAGTTCTGCAGCGGCTAACACAAGCAGGAGACGGGGGCGTAGGTGGCTGTTTAACCTAAAAGAAGTTCTTTCTTCACCGATTTCCCCCCTCCTTTAATTTTGTGATTGATTTTCAGTCCGATGGGAAAAGGTAAAACAGTAGCTGTGGATCACACGCACACACAAGTACGTCCTTGGCCAAGAGCAGACAGTTTATATTATTCATTTTTTATGGTGGGAGTTTATAAAATTTCTTCAGTTTATGGGAATTGTTACCAAATCTAAAGAATTAGAAGGAAAACTGGAGGAGACTTCTTCTATTTAGTGTTGGTGAAATTAAAAGTACCAGTTAAAGTACTTCTGCATAAAATGAGTAATAAAAGTTGTCAAATCTAAAATTGGCCGAAATTTATTCTTAGTTTTACAATAGATCTTAATCAAAAGGTTATGGCTGTGAGGGCTTTCTTGACAAAATATGTATATATTTAAGTTTCGTTGGTTGCAGAATTGCATTAGATCAAACTGATATAAATGTAAATTTATTCAGAGAAAAAAACTCCCAATACCATAATGCATGCATTTGCATGTGCAGCGCCGTTCAATCTTTCTCAGCTCCCCCCACCACACCGCACCCCTTCTTTAGCTCTCTCCTTCCAAATGCTGTCATTCAGGGTAAAATTGATAGCAGCAAAAGCATGCTAATTGAGATTTTAAGCTACATAAATGATATAATTCTGGGCTTTGCCTTGATTTCCTTACAAAAATGTCAGTTTCCATGGTGTATATCTGATAGGAACAGACTTACTAGAGTGACGCTTGAATCCTTTTCTCTGACTAATGGAAGGATGGGCTTTCCCATGTGGTCGGATCTCCAGTTTTAGTCTAATTGCAAGAGTTGCTTTGAGGTTTGCTTCTTGTGTCTTTTTCTGCGCTCTACTCCACTGCATGTCCATTTTCAGGAAAATGCAAATAATGACTCTGGAAAACATTTGAGACCTTATGTTTTTAAAAGGACAAGGAACCTAAATCTGGTAGCCAGGTGTCTCCATGGCTGTGATTTCACGGGCAGTCCTGGAACCAAGACTCGGTGGCCCGGGACTCCATGAATAGGGGTACCCTGTGTGTCTGCAGGTGCCACTTCACGTTCCAGGTCATGGGCATTTCAGTAGAATCTGGGCATTCTTGACCCCTTTATACAGCATGGGAATGGCGTGGAAGGGTTGTAGGCTTGAGTGGAGACTGGGAATTCCACTAACGTCTTGGCGGTGATAAATCCTGCACCTCACGGGCGGGGGAGCTGCTCTGGTGTCTGCCTCTGTGCTTCTTGGTCTGTCTTTGCCCCAGAGCAAGCTTCTGGGGTTCTGCAGGATAGGGTGTATTGCTGTCAGGCCACAACAGTCCTGGGTCAGATAAAGCACTCCACTAAAACATTTCTTCTACCATCCTTTGTACAAAACCTCAGTTTCCGGTGGCTGCCTGGCCCCTGCTGGGAATCTTCTGGTCATTCCTGCTTATTGAGAGATGCATTCTCTCAGAGTTAAAATGAATGCTCCACTCTTTAGACACAATTGGTTCTGGCATTCTCTCCATCGATAGGACTTCCCGAAGGACCACTGTGTGAGTAGTCAAAGGCTTAAGGACATTGACAGAAGAAGGAAAATTATGTAAACCTGTGATTATCTGTCCTAATTTGATGTAACATGTTAAACTAAAAACAGCTCTTCTCCCTAAGAATGTCTGCATTCTAGAATGGGTTTTAGGAGTTAACCATCCTCTGATCTGGGCACATTTTGGATATTATATACCTACAACTATTTCTTCATGGCTGACTCTGGTTTTTGTTGTTTCGTGTTCCGCATATCTCAAGAGTTTTGCTCAGTGAGAGGTGGCACACGCAGCATCCCAGCGGGGCAAATGCCTGTATTGTGGTGTCCTCATCTCACCTGTGCCATCGCTGCACTTTCACAATCTCTGGAAATTTCCTTTTGCTTCTAACTGTCCTCTGGTAAACTGTACACTCCTCAAAATGAAGGAGTTGTTCATTTTCCCCGGGAGTATTTCCAGCCTTAGCCATGCCTGGAGTTAGGAAGTGTACAAAACTGATAAGTGAGTAAGTGGTTAAATACATGAGCACTGTAATAATTGTTGGTGTTTTTAAATTTTAGGCATTCAGGGTGGGGTTTGGTACTTAAATACTTTTTCTTTCTGGGGGACACTTGGGAAGTTATTTATGTAAGGTATGCAGGTTAAGTGGCTTTTATTAGAACCAAGGGAAACCTAATACATCTCTCACAACCACACTCACCAATAAAGTGGGATTGAACTCCCCGATAAAGGTCCCTATTCCACCCTCCTGCTTTACCTATAAATTGGACAGAACAAACTCCGGGTCCACATAGCCGACCACTGGTTGGCCAGGGACCAAGAATAGGGAGCTAGGAGGGAGGCTGGGCCTGCAGAGCAGCCCTGCCTTGGGTACAGTACCTGAGGGGACAGAGAGCAGAGCATGTGCCACTGGGTGCAAGCACAGGGAGGATGCTGGCCTCTGCGATGGAGGAAAGAGGTGGCCTTGGGCTGGCCTGAGACGTGTGCCAGTGCAGGGAGGCAGTGCCTGCATCCAAACGGACGTGCACCACCTTTCTCTGTCATGACCTTGCCTGCTACGGCAGTGTGGCCCAGTGAATGTCACTTTAGCAACTATGCTGGTGGGAGGAGCTAGGAGAAGTTGACAGGGAAGCAAGAGATAATTTTCTTCCTCTCTGTGCCGAGGCAGAAAAGTGGAAGACACTGGGACAGTGTCCTCTCCCTTTTACAGATAAAACTCAGCATGACAGATTTCTGTGGCCTTTAGGGGTGACTCCAGCTGACTGAAAGGGTCAGCATGTCTACAGCGAATACCACGTTTCCTCATTTCGAAGACAGCTGAAATGATAAGGCAATTGAACTATAGCTTCTAAGGAAACAAAGAAATGCTTCCATGGAAAATGTTCATATTAGTACTTCCTCGCTGACTGATTGATTGCACTGTCCTGCTCCCCCTTCCCTAGGGGAAATGGCAAATTTGGCAAAGGGAGCTCTGCCAGAGGAAATTCGGCAACACCCTGGGAAGATGAACGGGCTGGGGAATCCCTGCCGCAGCCGGCCTTGTCCTACTTGTGCGGCAGTGAAACCGACAAGGTGCTCAGGCATCAGAAAAGGTGCACATTACTGCACTTGTCCTTCAGGGTATCCTCTCTCCTTATTTACATATTTCCCACAAAAGGTACATCTTCCAAGTTCAGCTCCTAAAAGCATGCATGCTAATTTTCCTACAGATCTATTATGTATGAATGAGAAGAGTCTATTCTCTTCTTGGTGTGTGGAGGGTTTGTGCCTGTAACCCCCCATTAGTGTTAATGGAAGATCTATGCATAATTTCACTAACTCCCAGAATCCAGGGCGCCTTCCTAAGCCACATGCAATTACTTACACACATAATGACAGGGAGCTGAGACTCAGGCCCAGGGAACGGGGTTTGAAGGCAGGATTTCAAGTTCTCACACTTTCCAGTCTGTGTTCAAAAAAAGAAGGGTGCAAAGGATGTGAATTGCAGAGAATTGCTTATCTTAAAGCATCTATAAAACATTTCATGGCTTCTATTTGTTATGATAGCTCTCTGTCCCGCAAGACCGAATTAGTAGAAGTCGGGGACTGCTTAGCTCTGTAGGGGGCCTGGCTCTGAGAAAGTGCATAATCCTTTTTTTTTTTAGTGATTGAATAAATGAATAAATGAACAAAATAAGTTTTTTCTTAATAAGTTTGGTGATTCTCTGGATTGTGGGTTTTGATTTGCCTCCTGAGTTCTCAGAGTTGGGTTGAAGTCATTAATGGCTACGATATAACACGTTTCTTAGATGCTGGGAACTTCTCCTGCACCTTTACAGTGAATTCCCCTAACCTCCTTATTGAAACGGACTCCCCTTGTCTGTGGAGATATCCCAAGACCACGAGTAGATACCTGAAACGGGGGTGGCACTGAACCCTGTATATGCTATATTTTTTCTATACAGTGCATGCATACCTTTTCACTTAAAGGAGGCACTTTACAGCTTCTCTCTGGCATGTCGTGATGGCCGGCATCACCACTCTTGCACTTTGGAGGCATTATTGAATAAAATAAGGGTTACTTGAACACAAGCACCGTGATACTGCCACGGTTGATCTGACAGCTGAGTGACTGACAGGTGGAAAGTGTATACAGCATGGATACACTAGACAAAGGGATAATTTACTTCCCGGGCAGAATGGAACAAAGTGGCGCAAGATTTTATCGCAGTGCCCAGAATGGCCCTCAGGTTAAAACTTATGAAGTACTTATATGTGGGACTTTCCGTTTCATATTGTCAGTCGTTTGTGTCTGGCCTCAGGTAACTGAAACCACAGAAGCAAAACTGTGGATAACAGGGGATGACTGTATCTCAGTTTGGAGATGAGTGAACTAAAGTTTGGAGAGAGTAAGTTAGTTGTCTAAGGTCTTATTGTCAATAAAGACTCAAACTAGAACCTGAACTTGGGCCTTTTGAAGGTAAACTTTATGTTCTTTTACATCAGCCACCTACTTCTCTGTCACATACTCCATCCCCTCTTTCTTGAATCTGGATCCCTCCAAGTTATTCCTAGATCTCTAAAACACACACGCACACATGCACACACGCACACACACATGCACACACAAATACACACACACACAATGTGAATTCTGTTGGAAGAGCAAGAGAAAGACATTGTGGAGAGAGTAAAAAGAAAAAAGAAAAGGTGATTTAAGAGCCATTGTTTCTCATTCTTGGGCCCTAGTTATGGCTATCTCTGGTGCACTAAAAGTACACTTTTCAGAGTGCACCATTCAGAGAGTGGACATAGATGTAGCAAATTCTTCTGTGGCATAATTGTTACCTTAATTTTTTTACCTGGCCAAAATTGGTGTTCACCTTATGACTTCAAGATACAGTTTGATTCACGGTACATTAGCTTTGCCTAACAGTATGCCATTTCCACAGTTCGCTTGATATAATTCTATAAAAAAACTCAGTTTAAGTACAGTTCTATAGTGAATAAATAATAATTTGTATAATTAATAACGATTAACATTTGGTTTGTTCTGATTGACAAACGATAACCCAGAACCCTTGGTATTTCCTGAACACGTGGCAAAGAGTTACAACACCAATGCCCACTGAACAGGCTCTTCCACTCTGTGATAACTCACTCTGGCTGTGTTGCCAGGAACACAAGCCTCCCAGACTCTTCCCACTCTGCTAACGGGGTCTGTTCCACACGGTGCCTGTTCGAACAACAGGAATCACCACTGTCACCATAAAACAATTAGAACACATCAGAAAGGAAAGGTAAAACTTACTGCTTTTTATTTCAGTAAAAGTTGACTCTGACCTTTTCTTCAGGTCATACTAGGGTTCATAGTTGTTCTTGAATCAAAAGCTGTGTGATTCTAAACACCTCATTAAGTCCAAGTTTAGTGTTTGGGTTTTATATATTATTGTGAGAATTTTAGCTTTTTCTTTAACATTTTTTTTGTAGCTTTTGAGCCCCAAATTGGGTCTCTAAAAGTTATATTTTATAAATGATTTAATTTGGGAAATTTATGGCTCTGGGTAAATTTTTTAAAATTCTCACCTGAGGACATGCTTATTGATTTTTAGAGAGAGAGACAGGCAGACATCCATGTGAGAGAGAAACATTGATCAGTTGCCTCCCATATGAGCCCTGGCCTGGGATCGTACCCGCAGCCGAGGTGTGTGCCCTGACCAGGAATTGAACCTGTAAACTTTTTGTCTATGGTACAATTCTCCAACCAACTGTGCCACCTGGCCAGGGCCTGGCCCTGAGTAAATTTGATAGTTAATGTCGAAACTAGATACTTAAAAAATTAAAAAAACCCTAGTAATAATAAAAAACTATTAAGATAGAACAATTCATGGCAAGTGAGAAATTTCCTCATAGTCAGCAAAGCACTTTGTTTTGTATGTTATTTTCCTAGGAAGATGTATTTTGGATGGGGAGTGTGATAAAAATTTAGAAACTGGCTAAAGGCTGAGAAGAGAATATTTTATAAATACATATGGGAGGCAAAGGGAGTATAGTTTCTTTGGAAACGAACAGTTTTTGTTTCTCAAGAAACTTTCCCTAGGTACTCAACTGCAATGCATGCAAAGAATCTTACATAATACCAGAGACTTACAAAAATACAAAACTTCCAAATTTTCTGCTACCCACCTCTGCTTCCCTTCTTTTGCTTCAATTTCTGCTGCGTGGCATTGTTCTGGGAACCCTAAGAGGGCGGAAGAGGCACTGTAGGGTGAGCAGTGCCGGGGGCTGTTGTCCAGGCACCTTTAGGGATTTGCCTGTCAGCTGCCAGCAAGCACCTGAGCTGTGGCCCATCAAAGTCGGTCCGTCAGGCAGAAAACTCTCAGTCTTAGCTTCGTGGTTCCAGGACTGCATGATTAACAAATAGATATATTTTATGCAAAGCAACTAAAAAACTTCATGATAATCACTTAGGTAAGATCTGGACTGTTGCAGCTAGATAAAGCATATATCCTGGAAAGTGGGATCTCTGTCAGCCAAAGATTCTCAAACGGTAAATGACGCTTCTCAGAATGTCTGACACTGTCAGCCCGTACACATACATAAACGTGTGGAGATTAGTGTTTGCTTGGGGATGGCTAGCGCACTCAACATACATTTGGACCCATGTACCATGAAAAGCAAGGATACAGCCCCAAATCATTATATATAAGAAGAGTAAAGACAAATGTGTTCAGGCTTTTTGTTTGTCTGAATTTCTTTGCTTTTTAAAAATTTAATCTTTATTGCAATTTTTCCCCAATTTCATTTAGTCCCCTTATATCCCACACCCAGCAATTGCCATGTTTGTCTGAATTTCTGATCTAAAGAGCAGGAAAAAGGTCGCTTCTCCCCAGTTACCTTACAATCTTTGTTTCTACATCACTTGTTTGGGAGCTTCATAATGCATCATGGTATTAGTTGGGCTATACTCCAGCTACCGTTTACTGTGTGCTGAGTCATGAGTAGCTGGGAAAGAAGGCAACATGATGTCATATAGAGTGAGATGGGGAGGCAGCAGTTAAAATATGATCAAGAGAAAAGTGAAGACTGCCTCTTTTTTAACTCTAAATGTTAGAAACTTAGGATAATCTAGTTCCATTTCTTTTTTTTTCTTTTATTTTCTTTAGAGAGAGGGGAAGGGAGGGAGAAAGAGAGGGAAACATCAGTGTGTGGTTGCCTCTTGAGCACCCCCCTACTGGGGACCTGTCCTGCAACCCAAGCATGTGCCCTGACTGGGAATCAAACAGGTGACCCTTTGGTTCACAGGCTGGCACTCAATCCACTGAGCTACATCAGCCAGGGCAGGTCTAGTGCCATTTCTGTTTCCTCATCCTTTGTGCTATCTTTGTTCATCTTAATTTCTCATATGTTATAAACCCCTCACTATATTGTTATTATCCTTGCTTTGAACAGTTATTTATCTTTTAAAAATATAAAAGTGAGAAAAATGTCTTCTATATTTACCTACTTGTAGAGTCTGAATGGTTGTGTCCCTTCAAAATTCATGTTGAAATTTAACCCCCTAATACAAGGTAATTGGATTAGAAGGCAGGGCCTTTGGGATGGGATTAAACCTTTATGGAAGAGACCCTGGAGAGTGCCCTCATGCCTTCTGCTGCGTGAGGACACAGCGAAAGGTGCATCTATGAACCGGGGAGTAACTTTTTACCAGATGTCAAATATGCCAGCACCTTCTTCACCTTCTTAGACCTCAGAACTGAGAGAAGTAAACATTTTCTTGTGTATAAACCCGGTTTATGGATTTTGTTATAGCAGCCCAAGTGAACTAAGACACCTGCGCATTTATTCTTTCTAGTTCCTTTCCTTTGTGTACATTTCAGATTTCCATTTAGTATCATTTTTGCCTCCTGCCCAAAGAATTTACTGTAATATTTCTTATTACAGTAAATATCTGTAATAAGATATTTATATTACAGGTCTGCTGGCAATGAATCTTCTCAGATTTTATTTGTCTAAAAATTGTTTAATTTTGCCTTTATTTTTAATTTTTATTTTTTAAATTATAGTTTATAGTCAATATGATTTTGTATTAACTTCAGGTATACAGCATTCACTTCAGGTATACAGTAATTAGACAATCTTATACTTTACAAAGGGTTTCCCTTGATATTTCCAGTACCCAACCATACTTACTGGTTGCCATCCATAGTTCCTACAATATTTGTTACTGTATTTCCTATGCTATATTGGCATCCCTGTTACTATTTTGTAACTACTGGTCTGTATTTCATCTTTTCACCCAGTCCCACAACCCCTCTTCCCTCTGGCAACCATCAGTCTGTTCTCTGTATCTATCTATGAGTTTGTTTCTGTTAGTTTTTTATATTGTTCTTTAGATTCCACGTATAAGTAAAATCATAGAGTTTCTGTCCTTCTCTGACTGACTTATTTCACTGAGCTCTTTACCCCATTATATGTTCTTGCCTCTTTTGTCATATATGAATTCACCATATAGATGTGGGCTTATTACTGGGCTCTATTCTGTTCTATTGATCTATGTGTCTGTTT
>VMDR010009856.1:0-32272 GCA_007922815.1 Macrotus californicus | reverse complement strand
GCTGCAATGGGAAAGACGGAAGAATGTGAAACCTTTCAGAGAGCTGCCGAGAGGGACGATCATTCACTCTTTGCTAGGGACGAATGCTTTTTCGAGAGAGGCATTTTATTACCCTCATACAGAAGAAAGTTCACTGTGAGAAAATTGAGGCAGAAAATGTTTAAGTAGTTTCTTAATAACCAGTGGTAACAAAGAGTCCCGTTTCCTGTGTTAGTTTCATGGCTGCTGGAGCAGGTCTTCCTGATTTCGGCCAAGAGAGGGAGCGGGAGAGAGAGTGAGGACTTGCTTTGCCCTTTTCCTTTGTTGGTTAAGTGTAAATAGCCACACAAATAAGAAATATCTGTAGTGACAATTATTTTGAACTTGGTTTAATTATTTAGGTAATCTCTGCGATAATGTGAATTTATATTAAAATGAATGCATGCCCATGCTTAAGGGTGGATCAGTGTATCCCATGTGCTAATGTCTCTCAAGCCCAAGAAGCTGGTAGAACCCCCCTTTCTGCAAACAGGGACATGTCTTTGGTTTCTTCTGTGTCCCCCTCATCCCGCTCCCCATGTGTCTACTAGCACGTACATTAATGCACCCATCTGCACAAAGTTTTGGACCTAAGTACTGCAAGCTGATTGATAGGCAGGTAGATGGCTGGTGGATGATCCAGTGGAATTTAGATTTAGAGGAATTCTTTTAACAAATATGTATTGAGTACTTACTAGTTGTTAAGAATGTTCGAGGAACTGAGGATTCTGTAGGGAAAGTCAAACAAAACTGCTTGATGCACTGGCTATTTTCAATTTGCCCACTTGGACTCACTCTCCACCTTCCTGCCCCTGCCTGGTGACCGGGAAAGCTGATATTGATGGACTCCACCCGCAGGCTCCGGGTTCACTGGCTTCCATTTGCCTGTGGCCAGTGAGAAACCAGAAGAAGCTCAGAGGGAACAAGGAGGGCGTGGCTGGGATCATTACTAACCAGGCTGTGGTGGCACTGTCCCCCTCCTAAGGACACCTCCCTCTAGGTCGCCTTTTCTACACTTGTAGCTACTTTCTCCAGGTATTAGTAAGAGCCTCCTCAACTTTTCAGGCCTGGAGCCAGTTTGCCTGCGTCCTGCTACACCTCATAGATATTCCTTTTTTAAACCCCTTGGTTATTTTGTTTGTATTGTCTATTTGTATCTCTCATATATATACTATATATATATGTTATTTTTATGTGTTATATAATATACATGTAATTCTGACCAAGATAAATACAAAGGGAAATAATTTATATTCAAGACCTCAAAACTCAATATTCATTTTAAACAAATCAGTGTACATGTCAACCTCAATTTACATTCCAAATGCAATCGGTAGAATGTCAGAGTCCTTTGGAAAGTGAAAGGATGCCAGCTTAAGGCATGTCAACCTCGCATGTCACTAGCTCCAAGAGCAGTCATGTTGCTCATTAAAAACCACCGTCAACAGCCACATGCATTGTGCCGGCCACGGAATAAAGCTTTAGGCAATTGACACCCTAACCTGGTGGTTTCTTACCAGTATAAGTGTTTTACTTGTTTTAGTTACCTTTTAGAAACTTGATTAAAGGTTTTGATTTGACATGTAGCCCATCATTTTTATCATTTAAATGTGTGAAATGGGCTCTTCATGATTCCATGCAGAACATCTGTTTTCCAGGGGTAGATTCCTGACATCAAGCAGGTCACACCTACATAGGCAGAGAAGAAATTGCTTATAGTAACCGGACATCTAAGGCTCATTTCCATCACCTAAATAGGAATAATAATGGACCTAACTCATCCAATTGTGAGGATTGAAAATAAACACTGTGTGTCTGAGAAACATAGGTTAGTAAATATTAGTTGTTGTTGTTTATCCCAATTGCTTATTTTACTGATTTCTCAAATGTAAAGTTTTATGTTACCACTTATGGGAAAGCAGGAACTATTTGAGAATGCCTTAGTCTCTTACGGGTGGATGTCACACTTGTGAAATAAATAGAATCTAACCATGCCCTTGATCTCTGCAGTTAGCGAGCCTTTGGGCACAGACGTGAGGTGGCAGGCAGCAGCACCACTGTGTCCACACAGTGATGCTCTGCTCTGCTGAACTGGAGTCATTTTACCCAGATTGTTTTCTGTGTGTGCATCACGAGGAGATGGAAGGAACGAGAGAGAAGAAGAAAAATGAATGCAGTTTATAATAACCAAAGAGGTCAAGCTGCTAATATAGTTAAGAAATAGGGCTGAATCTTAATGTGGATGAAATTATTAACAAAAGACTCAAATGTTTTTTAATTCCGTGATTTCCTCCATAATGAGAAACCACCATTTCCAGTAATTCTGCACTCTTCAAAGGTCATATTAACCGAATGGACAATTTCTTTTTTATGCCAACCATACTGTTTGGGGAGAAGAGTAAGGTCAAGGTCAAGAAAAAGCATTTGTTTAATACCTTTTTCATAACCATAGCTTTATTTGTTTTTAGCTTTGTTGCATAGAAGAACCATTTCACAAGTTAACACTCATTTTTTTCTCTATATTTTAATGGTATAACACAGAGAACAATAACATCAATTAACTTTAATTACCCACTGGCTCCCGTCCTCCGATTCCTGCCATTGTAAGCAGTGTGCCTTTATGAATAGTCTCCTGAGAGCGAAACCCTCTCAAGGTCTATAACTCGTCCCACAATTTCTGTCCAGGGCCTCACAGAAAAAATCATTTAACATATTCTGTATGTTGTCTCATTTCTCCAATAGTCTCAAAAGTCAGAATCTTATCATTCATAACTGGATATTAAAAATAGACTCGCAGCGTCAAGGAGGGAACAGATCCAACAACCGTAAAACGAGTGCTTGCTGTCCATGCCAGGGACTCTGTGTCCCGCCAAGTCCCGTTTGTACTGACCGACAGAATGAGGGGGGCAGAGGTGCTGTGTGTCATGGTGGGGAGGCCCAGGCAGCTGGGAGGAAGCCCTGAGGACCGAGGGGACTCTTCTCCCATTCTCACATTTCCAAACAAGGAAGGTGATATGTTCAGAGTTAACTCAGCTAGCATGTGGACATTAATTTACGGTAAAATCTAGACAATGAAGCCTCTAATTAGATTTAAAAAATCACACCCTGGGAATTATATCCCTTCAGAGGGGAACTTCGATCAATATTAAACCTGGGAGTGGGCCTGTCTTCATTCCTGCCTTCAGTGGGCTTTTCCAAGGTGGGCTTTCCCAAGACGGCGATTTCTTCTCCTTCCTGTCCAGCTGTGCCTCTCACAGTGCACTGGCCTTCTAGAGCCCAGCTGTGCACCGTGGCTAGCAGAGCAGTGCTGACTGGGTGTGCGCCTTTCCCCTCCTTCCTACCTACCTCATTTCTCATTTCTCTTCCCCTGGCCCTTGCATCGCACCGGCCAAACAAAACATTAGCGGACAGTCAGCAAAACACCAAGTGTCAAAGTGTGTTCCTTGAATGCTTCTACTTGTAATAAGTGCTGCAGTTAAAGGGCCTTTGTATGATACAGGAGAAAGTGTTTTCATTAAATACAGAGCGAGCTCTGGGATCATATAAATCAGGTGTGCCTTGGTGCCTACCTCCTACCCTCCAATGCTCTGGTGCATCCCAATTTGGTTGAGTTCCTGGATTTTAGGTATTGTGTGACCTTATTTGGCCTCTAACTCTCTGAGAATTAACTTATATTTTAGTACACCTTAATAATTTTTTATGAATTTAATACACATTAGTAGGTCAATGTGTTACCCCTTCCAGCAGCATTATAGCTCTTAAAAGGCACTCATAGAAGAGACAATGATAAACCCCAATAAATTCATTTCTACTGGTAAAATTACAGACACTATGGTACATAAGTCATTGTGGTTTTATGTTTGGATGAGAATAAATGTTTTTGGTGTCACTTAAGTCAGACCAGGTTGATGAAAAAAGTCAGGCCCTAGAATCCACCAGACGTGGGTTTGAATATCAGCTCTGCTCTTTACAAGCTCTGTTACCTTAGGCAACTTATTTAACCTCTCTGTACCATGTCTGTGAGACGGTAAGAATAAGAATACCTACCTCACCGGTTCACGATGTAATCGAGTTGTTACATATAAAGTCCTCGGTGCAAGGGCTGTGTGTGTACCCCGGATGGGCCCACCATCAGAGGAAGAGATGCGCTTCAGAGGAGAGTGTGAGGAGATCCATGTCAGGAGGAAATGCAAATGCCAAAGGAGCAAGGGACAGGGTTCGGCCAAATTCGGCCATGGAAAAATCAAGTATGTATTTTTCCTGTTGGCAATTTCTAAAATGAGCAGTGGTTCCCAGGGCCCATCATGAAACGCAGCCTCTTTATTGCGCTATCAGATGGAAAGATCGTTCTGAACACTCTGCCTAGCCACAGTTTAAAGTGCCCACTTCTCATGCTGAGGAGCTATTGCTAAAATCATTCAGTGCTATGGTCTTTCTTATGCTTTATAAACAGTTACCAGTTATATCCTTTAGAGATTAAAATATAAAGTTGCCAGCAAGAGGACTTCATATACAAGCAGCAATTTGGATGACTCCTGGGTGCATTTAGAGATTAAGCAACTTTGCATTTGAGATATAAAGGTAGCTTAAAAGTGGAATGTGATGCACAGGAAAACATCTAAATTCTTAATATTTGTACAGAATTTTGTAGGACATAGTGATGGAATTCGGTGGTGTTCCTTTTTTCAGAAAGGGATTGCCATTGCTGCTTTTTTGAGAATAAGCAATTAAAAGAGGCATGAATTTGTCTCTGAAACAGTCTGATGCTTTCAGAAAGATCAGTGTCGTTGGTGCTTCTCCAGGGCACGAACTGACTGAGCTTAAACTTTAAATAATAATTATAAAATTATTATAGTCCAGAGCTAATCCAAAATATGTCTCTTCATTTAATTTGCTCCAGGGCCTGAGGTCACAACTGTGTGGAGATATCTGAAGAAAAAAGGGTGGGGGCCTTCTCTAAACTCAGAACTATTGTCCGAAGATTCTACTAACATCTTTGTTTTCTAACGAGATTGCAAAGATGCTCCAGAATGAGTTTTGGGAATTTGTACTGGGAGGGCTTTAACACTTGGACATAAATTGGGTTGAGGAACTGTTATGTACACCTACAACCAGACTCAGCAAGGCATTCAGTCGTACACTTTGGAAAACCAAATTGACTCATGTCAGCCTTTACCGGGCTCCAAAGCCATGTTCTTGTCAATTCCTTTGGGCAATTTGTTCATTTATATTTAAACTCATGCTGCCATTTTAATCAGGGAGAGTGAAGAATGCCTTCTGCGGTACTCTCTTCCATTTTTATGGGTTGCTCCTAGAGGAAAATGTGACTTCTCTGCTCAGCTCGGTCTCACGGACAGCCGCGGTCTAACCCGTTGATGGTAGGCAGCATTTGGCAGTCACCACATTCAGATAACGGATATTCCGTCTTGTCACCATTTAGAATGCCTGATGTTTGCAGGAGCTATAAACCTAATTTACATACTTGCCTTTGCCAACTGTAAATTTCCTTTTTATCGTTGTTGGCCTTATGGGGCTGTAAACATTTGCCATTTACTCTTTGCAAGTTCATCCCAGATAAGAAATGTTGAAATAACAAATGTGCCCTTGTCTTTTTAATCCTTTGAAAAAGACCGGGTCTCTCCAAAGGATCCATTTTCAGTGTATAGGTCTGTTTGAATTTTTTTATTTCAATTTTTTTGCAAGAGCCTTTAGTTTCTTTATAGCCATTCATAATCGAGGGGAAAGGTGTGAAATCCTTTTTTTTTTTACACAACATATACCTTGCAAACGCAAACCGTATGTGATCTGTTTTCCTATGTATTTTGTGTTGCTAGCACCATATGTCTCGAGTGATTGATCTTACCGTTGTGAGGAAGCTCAAGATACATGTATTTTAAGTCTCTCGTGTAGGAAATAAGATATCCCTCCAGCGCTCTTGCAGATTAATGTGCTAAAAAGCCTCTGCTCATTTCTAATGGATGATCCATAATTTACATCAAAATTTCAATCACTGTAAATTAATACAGCCATTTCCTTAATGAGTCTTGTTACTAGAATCTTCTCTGATCCTCACAAAACAACCCAGTCATGACTGTTTACAGTTTTCTGTGTAGCCTCAAATTTGCGTCCAGAGTATTTTCCATTTTCATTTGTGAAATTAATTAGTAAATTAACTAGTATTATTTTCAAATAAATATCTTCCATGTACCCTTTTGGAAAGAATATATTCTATTTTCATCAGCTTTATTTTTCCATCGGTTGGATTTCATAAGAAAATAGAAAACCATATGTATTCTGCCAGCAGACCTGTAAATATTGTGTGTCATCTTATAAAATAAGGCTGTTTATTTCTTACTTGTCCCCAAGAGAGCTACGAGAGTAAGTCATATTAATTCTGCTGGGACGCGGCAGTCAAAACTTTCTCTGCATCCGCAGAAGAGATGTGTGTGGGCCTGGAGAAGGAAAAAGCCGGGAAAATGAGTGTGACCTAAATTTTCGTTGTAATTATTTCATGATGAACATGGCGCCTTAATACTAGTTCAAGTGACAAGTGTAAATACCCGGTAGGTGTTTACTCCAGAGTGACGAGGAACTCTGATCTACTGATCGTGTCTAAACCTGGGAACGGCAGGACTCAATTTGTAGCAAATGACCAGGTAGAATGCAAGCGGATATCCCAAAGCACGCTGATACTGAGGTAGCAACGATGACTCGGGGCTTCAGCCGAGACGGCGGCGGTAGGTGGCTCCGAAAAGTGGGCCCCCGCCGCGGAGCCTCACTGCTCTGACTCCCACAAAGCCTGTTTCTGATTTCCGCAGCGGTTTCCACCGGTGCTCAGGGGTCCACCCAGCTACCTGCGCTGAAGCCAGGGGACTGCAGGGGTGGAGCGGTGGCAGCAGACAGGAACCAGGCCTGCGCTCCCGCCGTGAAACTGACAGCACGTCTCCTTGTACCTGTTTTATATATTAGGCTTCTATGTAGAGTTTCCTCTAAAGAAGGGACTCAAGAGCTTTATCTATACTTTAAAAAATCCTGTTACAAAGCAGTGTTATAACAGAGGCCTCTGGAGAGAGTCAAAATATTCTCAGAGACAAAATTACAAGAGAAAGGTCACAGTGTGGAAAGCATAGATAGAGCCATTCTTGTTGGAATTAGGGTAAAGTTACTTTATGCACACCCTCTTTATTGATAACATATAAATGCATAGATACAATATACACATATAAATGTATATATGCTTTATAATATATGTGTGATTGTGTGATATGTACACAAAAGTACAGAATGCATATACATAGATATGTAATCACACATACATATACATACACATAGAATTACACAAGGAAGAGGACGAGAAATGTGTCAGCACATCTTACTGAACACCTGTTATGTCCCAGGGGCTGCTGTACCAAAAGCTGGACCAAACGAAAAGACAAACAGACAAGGTATCCGCCCTCAAGGAAGAAACACAATAAGCAAGTAAACAAGTGAACTGAATCATGGCAGGTCGTGAGTGCTGGTGTGAGTGGACAGAGGGGTGTGTAGTGGCAGGGGCTGGTTCGGTGCTGGGAGACAGAATGGAGCCACAAGCCGTCCTTTTTATAGCAAAGATGAGGGTAGAAGTAAAATGGAGAAAGGTGTAAGGGGCATACTTACACTTGTGACTTCATCCTAGATCCTTCATCCAGTCATTGAATTTGGTTATTATGTAACTTCTTAAAAATTGGTTCACTCATGTCTCCAGGACATGGGTATCAGTCTACACAAACTGATGGTAACCATAGTAACCAGAGCTACTCACCCCTTGGCCAAGCATGGAGACCAAACTGGGAGACACACAGTGATGCTGGCTGGTAGGTAACGAGTTGTGGATAAGTGGGCGCTGCATTGGTTTTCGCCGGCAGGAGCGACAGGGCTTATTTATTCTTCAGCAATTACATGCACATCAAGCTACTTGTGTTGTGAAACTGCAGTAATATAGAATATTTAAAGTTTCTCAGTGCTTGGGGATCATCCAGCATTTCTTTTAGGGTGATCAAACTCTAATGTCATGTCTAATGTCATCTTTTTCATGTTCCTCTGTCACCATTGTAGCATGCTTATTCGCAAAACAAATCCAACTTGGAGGGTTAGATCCTCAAGTTCAAAGATCATTTGTCTGTCTGCACCTTTTCATTGTAGAACCTTAAAAACTCAGCACACGAATAAAGATAGTTTCTCTCTCTCTCTCTCTCTCTCTCTCTTTTTTTTTTTGCTATTACACTCCATTATCCCTTTGGTAAAATATAAACCTTCTTGGGAAACATAATACATCAATTATAATTATCATCATAATTTGAGATGGTGTATTTCTTTAAAAGTTGCTTTACTGAAAATCATCATCTATAGAAAAATGCAAAGATGATATTCCAGGGTTTCTGGAAATCATCAGAGATGCACCTGCATATTTCCATCTCATATACAAAAAGAGGGCAATTAGCTGTTGAATTAACACACCCACGTTTTAATCACTGACATTTTACAGTAGCCCAAAGGTCATATTGAAAGATTCTGTCCAGGCCTACAATGGCAGAATTGACTCGAATCTCACTGCACCTCATGGATTCACAAACTATCTAACTGGTCAAATCATTAAGTAAAAGATCGGTGAAAAATTCATTTTATTTTATATTTTTCTGGGTATTTGACAATACTTCAAGTATATTCTTATATGACATGGTAGAAAGTTCTTTTGGACTCTTTACTTAGCTATTGGGAACAATAAATAATGGGAAATTATGCATTGTAAAACGAAATAGGTTCAGCAAAAGGGTAACCAAGCACATTGAGCCAAATGGAATGATATAACGTTATCATGGCTTATTGCATTTAGGGATACTTTTCATTCATGGGGAATTCCTTCAATAAGGACAAATCAGGCTCATTGAACTCTGGTTAGTTACACAAGCAGTCAGTCTGATGGTGACCATCCAAGTGCAGCATTTTGTCATTATCATTCCATGACAGTGTCCTACTGGCATCGTCTGACATTCTCTGACTGTTGGTCTTCCTGTGATGACTGTGATGATACCCACCCTTGATGTGAGTCCTACCTCTCAGCCAATGAAAGCCACCCTGAGGCCTAAGCCCACAGAGCTGCTGAGCAGGGCATGGTGGTTGGATGAGAGCAGTGTCTTGTATGCTTTACCGTGCTGCGTCTCTTTGCTGTTTATCTTGGGTTGCAGTGGATGTGTTTTTATTCATAATAACTGGCAAAAGGTATCCCAGTGTGTCCATCAGGCCCTGGTAGCACACAGTAGGTACACACCAAAAGTAGCAGCTGAGAGGGTTTAATGAAGAGATGCGGTGGACAGAGTTAAGGAAAGCACATTTGAGGTCCCTGGACCAACAGCATCAGCATCACGTGGGAACTCATTAGGGTTGCAAGTTCTCCACTCCTACTCCAGACATGCCGAGTCTGAAACCGTGGCATGGAACCCAGCAATCTGTGTGTTTCCCATGGATGCTCAAGTCGAACTTTATTGCTAAGCTCTGCAATAAAAGATGATGAAACATCTGGAGCCAGCAATAATCATAAGGTGCAGCAGTGAAAAATGGTGAGAGAAATCCAGCAAGCAGTGGGATTAGGAGAAAGGGCTACCAGGCAGAGGTATGGCTTTTGGTGGAAGACTGCTACCCAGTGGCCGCAGAGAGAGGAAGGCAGGTCTCCTTCTGCTGTACCCAGTCACCTGCTGGCACTCCACATCAACTAAACCCAACCAGAAACGGAAGGGCCACACAACCTGGGTGCTGCAGGGTGCCTAGATTGGGGTGGAAAATAATCTTGAGGGGCACAGAGAGACCCCTGGCACCATGAGTCTTAATGCTGGACCTGCTGAGAAAACTAACAGTGTTATACAAGGTGTTGAAGTGGAAGTTCTCTGTCATTGGGGCAGCTTTAGGGAAGTGGAAGAGGAGACAGAAGGAAAAGTTGAGCAAGCAATTAGGTGGAAGCTTGTGAAACAGCATCACAGCGATAAGAGGAATAATTGGCAATCCTGTGAGTCCAAGTCGTCAAAAGCCGTGATGAGAAGCCCGTCAAGAATCCCATAGAAACTATGACATGCAGCTCTTGTGCAGGCCGACCTACTTTCCTTTGCGAGGGTGGACCGAAACCTGATAAGTACACAGGTGACTGTGTTCGTTACTGAGGGATTCTTTGTCAAAATACTGAAATGACTCTTCCTTTACCTAATGTTTCTCAAATACATGCGATCTCTTCTTTTGTATCAATAATGTTAACTGAAAATAAAGCTTGCACAGAAAAAGACTATCACATTATTTTTGCATTTGTGAGTGCTAGACAAAAGATTTTTGGAAAATTCTGAATAATAGAAGTGATTTTTTTTTTTTGAGGAGACAGCCTTAGTCTTTAGCATAGTTTTTGGTGATAATGATGACCTGTAAGTTTTCTGCATCAGCAACAGGGCATTTCCGGTGAAACACTCCCATCTTAAAAGATCGATGCGTAATTCTCTCCATTTATCTTGTATCTCGCCCATTAACCCATTCCAGGTGTCTTGCGTCCCCACCACTAGAGTAAACCTGTTCTCAAAAAAGCTCAATAATCCTCATGTCACCAAATCTAATGGACATTTCCAGGACTCATGTCTTTTAACATTTTAGTGTCAGGAATATGATACTGGCACTTTCTTCTTCTAGACACAAACCTTTTCTTGGCTCTTTGGACCCTACTCACCCTCGGTTCTTTTCTTTATTCCCTCTGGTTCTTGTCTGACTTCTCCTCAATATTCTTAAAGCCATGTTAAAAGAACTTGGGTTTTTTGTTTGTTTGTTTTTTTAATTTTCTCATCCCACAACTTCTCCCGACATGACCTTATCCACCCACAGCTTTAATTTTTATCTAAGTATTGAATACTCTCAAGTCTGTATCCATGCAGTCCCCTAAGGGGCCAAGACTGGGGTGCCACCAACATATAAGGAAATGAGAGTAGGGGAAGAGACACCCCAAACAACCACAGAGTCAGAAAATTAGGAGAGAACCCCCTCAAAAAATCCACGTCAAAGGGAATGTGGAAAAGCGGTCAGTGACATCAGACCCCGTGGAAAACGGTGAATTGATTCCATATTTCCAAGGCAGAGATGTTGGTGTGGACATTAGTGAGCTATCAGAGGTGAATGAAGTGGGGGTAACAAGGAAGTATAGATCACTCTTTTAAGGATCTGGTCTACAATGGGGAGCCAAAGGGTAGCAGTAGCTAGAGAACGACACCAAAGGATGGTATCTTAATTATGGAAGACACTTAACCATGTTTATCAGACATGCTGGGTTGAATTAATAAATAAGGAATTATGGGAAATATAAGCTAGAGAGGAAGTATGAGGCAAGCTAGGTCTCAGGCCTGGCAGGGACAAGGCAGTTTCCATCAAGTGCAAATTTCCTTCCCAAAGACCAAGGACTTGTTACAAAGCAAATGTAGTCGCCATTCTACTATATTACCCTATTTTGTTTACTTGGTTCTCTATCGTTGGGCATTGGGTTGTTTTTGATGAATCATTATCATTAATATTTTATCATCACTAACATTTGTTGATATACCAGGCATCATGCTAATTCTGTGTCTGCATTTTCTCTAATTTTCACAACAAACAAGTATATATTTATTTTTATTATTATCACCTTCTAAGGAGAAAAAAATGAGTCTTGGAGAGGTTAAAAAACTTGCCCAAATTTGCACAGTTAATAAATGGAGGAGTAAGAATCCAAAGTCAGTTGCATTTGACCCTTGACCTTGAGCTCTTAATCACAATGGTCTACCACCTCAGCTTTAAACTATCCTGCATGATGGTGCTTTGGATGTCTTTGTGAAAAGTTGTTTTGAGGTGATGCACTTGGAGAATTGTGAGCCCATGGTTGAGCTGATTACCTTTATAATAACTGTCCTCGGTTCTCAGAGATTCTCACATTATGTAGGATCAGTTCAGGCCACCTCAGCTCCCAAGAAGACCTGAGTTAGAGCAAAACCCCAAGCTCCCTACAGGGCCAGGCCTGGCTGAGCCTTCTCATTTTCCAGTTTCAAAGTGGACAAAGTGGGTGTATGTGGTCCTGGGATGGGCCTGCAGGGGCCTCCAGTGATGCAGGCAGAGAGAGCAACTGGTCACAGTGGCTGATGAGTCTGGATAGAAAAGCCCCAACTGCTCTAAGGACCAGGCTCCAGCAACACAGAGCAGAGTCTCAGAGAGCCACCAGAGCAGGGCGAGAGTCCAGGTTAAATCACTAAAATATTATTAAGAAAAAGAATTCACTCAACTCAATAGCTGGTAAGAGAGAGTCCAGGAAAGAAGGCTTCTTCCAGTGACTTTACATTTTTATAAGTGAATTACAAGAATGTCCAGGGTGGGCAGAGCATTCTGAGCAAAGACTGGCATGAAAAACAGAAGTTAAAGTTAAACAATCTACTTGTTTTTCATCTACAGTGCCCATAAATCAGATGTTCCTTTATTTTCAAGCAGCTAGCCAATATCCAAATAGAAGATTTATTTCTAATTATGGACAGAATGATGAATAGATTCAAGACATACCAAGTGATAAGGAGAGAAGAACAAGAGAAGGACATCATGATTGTCCACAGTTCATGGTCACAGGAAAAATTCAGGGGCCCACATTTCCTCATCTCTAAACAGAATTGCATTAAAAAATAGAGTTCATTATCTAACAAACTAATTACAAGGGCATTTCAAACTGCACTTGAGTCTTGGGAAGGTTAAAGGTAATCAGATTCTAGGCCCACAGCCTCCTCTGTCTTTCTCTGTTCTCTCTTCCCCTTGTGGCTCTGGTGGACCTCACTCCCTCCCCTGACCCTGCCTTGCCAGATTCAAGGGACCGAGACATAATGTGGCTTCTCTGTCCACATTTTCTCAGATCTTTAATGAGTAGGCTGAGCTTGCCCTTCTAGCTTTTTTTCTTTCCTTTCTTTTTTTTTCCTTGCCCAGATTCTCACCCACAAAGGTGAGTTCAGGAACCGACTCAGCAGGACCAACTCCCTCTAGGTCGGTCTCTCTGCACCTGCTCTCTGATTGTACAAGCCCTGGGATGTGGCAAAAGGAAAGATGTCCACCCAGAGGGCCACTGAGAGGAGACCTTGAACAGACAAATAAAATGTCCCCTTTATAATAAGGCTGGGGGAGGAGGGGAGGCTGGGAAGACTCAGAAGGTTTAATGGATGTTGTCCTAGACAATATACATTATGGAAAAGAAAACAGGCATTCAATAATTAATATTCTAGGTATCTCCCTAGACAGGGACAATTTTGTAGAATGAACTGCCTTCCCGAAGTGGTTAATAATATAAGATTATAAAGGATCTGCTCAAGGTTGAAGAGTCACCGATAATCAAATGGACTTGAGGAGGCTCTGGAAAAACACCTGATAGGATTTTGGGCTGATACTTCCACCTTGACTCTGCCTCTCCTGGTCAGCAGCCCTGAGCATGTTCCCTGGGGTTCTTGGAGTATGGCCACTGCTGAGAGCGTAGGGCATGTGCTTGTGGCTCAGGAGGAGGAAGCTGGGCACGGGGCTCCTCTGGGGCCTCATTTCCCACCTTGGGGTGACGACATTAGGTCCTGGGTCATTCCACCCTTTTAGTAGGAAAACAGTCCAATTTCTCACTTATTCTTAATATTTCAGAGCAGGGGTTACCCTTTGCTATTGTTGAAGGTGAAATGCTTAAATACGTGTGGGTAGGGGAGTGATGGAACAGCTCAAAAAATTACATTGTAATAAATCATCAGCTGGGTGGAAGTGGTCCAAGCAACATGAAGGGAGATCGAAGGAAGTGGCTGTGCTACTAACAAAAATATGTAATTTATCATTTAAAACAGCTTCAGAACTAGAAGACTGGGAGATTGCCAAGGTAATACCCATCTTTTTAATAGGACTAAAGGTGATCACAGAAATTACACTTCTGTGGGTTTCATGTTGATGCGAAGAAAAATGTCCTTACAATTAAAATGATCTCCCATGGCACCTTGCAATAGTTTATAAAAATTGCTTGGGCTACAAAACTGTCATTAGGCATAGGAAATCAGTGTTAGCGCCACTCACGGTATCTCTCACAGCATCAGCCTTCATGTGCACATCCAACAGAGGCGCAGATCCCCATGGAGGGTGGCAAACCTGGGCACACCCATTTGTGAACTGAATAGCCCAACACTTGTAAAGTCCTGGCCATGGTGTGGTGTGGCCTGCCACCAAGATGCCATAAGGAGGCATTTAGTATTCCTGGGGTCGTGTTCTTGTTGTTGTTACAAATCATATACCCAAACATTAAAGGCCACACATGTGCTCACAACTGCCTTTTTTCTTATCCTGCTTCTTATCTGCGCCATCATGAGCCCTTCTTTCATCCTGCATGGAGTATCTCCAGAAAAAAATACAGGCTTATTTGGGCCATGGGTCGTAGGAATCTAGAGACAGTTGCTGCCTCTCAGGGTGTGGTCTGAAGGGGCAAAGGGTGGAGTGGAAGGAGGACCTTTGAACTGTGTTATGTGAAGAGAGGGAAGTGGGCGCTGTCGAACTGACTTGTGGAACCACAAGTCAAGAAGTGCTCTTCCGCAGCTCATTAGTTCTACTCGGGCCCGGGTCTAAGAAGGGGAGAGAACTCATATTTGTTGAATGTTCACTGTGTCCCGTTAATTCTCCTAAAGATCCTAGAAGGAAGGGTGCCATCTCTGTTTGGAAGGACCATGGCTCTCCTAGACCACGGTCACAATAGGGAAGAGCTGGGACAGGCTCATGCCCTTTGGGTGACGACAGCTTACCTCTCCTGAATGCCACGTGAACAGAATGATGTTTTTTACAACACTGTACATATATGTTCTGAGAGCTGTTGTAGCAGGAGGAAAAAAACTCTGAATGTAATTTATTTAGACAATGAAAATTCTTAGGATCCAGTCTCCGGAGAATCTGTCAAGGAAACTGAGTCCCAGAAGGAAATCAGAAATTCTGTTGTAGATGAGATGGATGGGGGGAAAGCCCATTATTTTAAAATGATGAGTTTTCATCAAGGAAAGATCCAGAGGGCAGTGACCCGGGAATGTAGACTAAGTGTAGTGTATACACACTGCTGGTATTGATGACTCAGACAACAAGGGGAATATTGAGTAGCGATATTTGCTGAGGACACATTTTTAGGGTAAGTTAGAGAAAGAAAGTAGGATGCAAGCCCAAGGGACATGAAATGACAATCTAAAACCAAGCAGCAACAGATAAATTAAATTTCATACAGGCAAGTGAAAAGCAGCATACGATAATACAGTATATGTGTGTGTATGTATGTGTGTGTGTGTGTGTGTATTTATTTTGTTTGACGGAAACATTTCACAGCCCTTCGTCCATGATGAATTCCAAATTATCTATAAACCTTTCAAGGCAAAGTCATCATCTGAGAATTGAGCAGAAGTACCTGTTTTATGTGCAGCAGCTGTGGAAGAAAAAAATGTATCCATGCAGTATGTAAATTCATATCAGGCCATACAAATGAGGGAGTGTAGCAGAACGGTGCCACGTGTGTGCTAGTCTCATGTGCTGTGAATCTGTTGTGTGCTCACACGTTGATCCTCTGTTTACTTTTGTCGCTCAGTTCACATATGCAACAGCAGCAAGGAAAAACAAGCAAACAGTCCAAAAATGTGTCACGAAATTTGCAAGAGCTGTGAACGGGGGAGTAGCTCCTCCAAGAAGAAAAATAAGAGCGATGAACATAGAAACGGGGGCAAGCAAAAGGACACGCGGCAGGGTGTGCTGTGGGAAATGAGGAGACGTGTTAGCAAAACAAGCCGATCCCCTTATTTTCTTTTCTCAGTAGCAAAGAAGCAGGGAAGGCGCTAGGGGAAACCAAATGGCAGCAGCTCTAAAGGGAGAGAAGGAAACAGATTCTGAACATAGCGCGTATAATTCCACCAAGGCGCTCCTTCAAGGTGTCAGCTGGATCTGAATGTTTGCGGGAGGTTTGGGGAAGGGACTCTGCATTGTTAAGAATGGCACTGGCCGGTTTAAGGATGACATTACAAGGGTGGCCAACTCCTCTGTTGCGGGGCATGTGCTGCTGATCACCAGATGGGCACCGGGAGCATGGCCCCCTGGCGTCCTGTGGTGCACAAGCAGGTGTATGACGGGGTTTCCGTCTTCGAGAGCTTGCTGTATTGACCGCAGGGAGCAAGGGGGCCAGACTCCCTGCTCCACTGGCCTGTGCTGATAGCATAATTAGCACCTCTGCACGCTGCGCGTTTAGGTCTGACAAGTTTCTAATTCACAAGAGTGCTACTAAATACTAGGAAGGAGATGTGGCTGTAATCCCATGTCTGCCCCCAAATTCACACAAAACAGTGAAGAAAAGCCGTGTTTCCTAGAGAGGGTTGCCCTGCCCAGAGGTAAGGTCACCTGCTCCTGTCACTGTCCCCTCCTTGGACTCAGAGTCAGCACACCAGCTGTTCTTGGCTTGGACCGAATGACCAGCCAAGTGGTCATCAGGCAAAACACCCAGGAAACACTGGATTGGCTTTTGTATGACGTAACGTTGCCAGGAAAATTCTCGCACTGGTTCTTCTCCGAGCCAGCTAGCTCCTTGGGTTTCATTTGCATTGGGTGAGCCCTCTCTCCAGTTTACAAAAGCATTCTGATTTACCAGGGATAAGGAAGGAAACTGGGTGTTCTTTTCTCAGTTCACCTTCTGTCTAACTGGGCACATGGGACTATGGAGGTAAATTCTGCATCTAAGGAACAAATTCTAATCCAGTGTCCCTCTCACAGTAAGAGGACTGTGTGGCACCTCTTCTGAATAATTGCTGCCTGTGTTACCAGCAAAGGTGCCCGAGCCAAGATCACCCGTCACATATACATCAGGTTTGGCTTCACTGACAACTAGGCGGAGCTCCGAGCACAAGCATGGCCAGGCTGAGAGGCCACAGTCAAGAGCCACACAGTGGGTACAACCTGGAAACGTCCCTTACAACACCTCCTGGCTCGTCAACCTTTCTCCTCAAACTCAGCAGTTTTGCTTGTGTTTTTGTTTTCTAATTTGGCTGGGATTCTGTTGGTGACTGTGGGCAATTCAAGGCCTTGGCATTTAAATATGCCTTTTTGCCCATCTCCACCCCTACCCCTAGCAGAGAAGGAATTTTGCAGTCATTGACAATGCATCCGGCCGAGTATTTGCATAAATGGTTAACTGTGGCGTGAAAACCGTTTTTATTGGCCCCCTTTTGCCCGAGCTGAGCCTCTTTCCTGTCAATTATTGCGGCTGGTGATTGCAGTGACTAATGGGAAGCCTACGGCCATTCTCGCCCACATGTCCATCAATACCAGCATGAGGTGTGCAAATGGAATCAGGTGGGAAAAAGCAATAAGTCATATTTGATGAAGGCCTCTTTTTTGTTTCTCTGAATTATCTGCTAAATGGCCACTTCTGTGTTGGCCCAGACGGGCAATGTTGCACAGTATAAAGCCTTGTGGGTTGAAAAACGTGTATCAGCTTTCCTATTTCATAGATCCTGGGCTAAGGGAAAGGCAGACAAATCTTTTAGGAACCGCAGAGCAAGAGTATAGGATGGTAAAATGATGGCTGGATATGCTTCTCCTAGAAAAAAGGGGCGGAGGTGGACTCTGACAAGTAGTGATTTGTTTCTTGTCCATGAGCGTAAGTTTATTTGAACATAAAAAATGTATTTCAGGACCACTTGGTAAATTCCATACAGTTTTGATCACCTAGGGATAATTAATGTTTGATGGCAGAAACTGGGTGATATTGTGTAATATCCTTGTTAAGGGGAGCTGGTGAGATTCACAAATAATATACCATCTCAATCCACTTGGATCTGGAATGGGTTTTGGGTCCTTAAAAAGTTATACCTGGAAGGAAATAATAACTGCAACCAATGGAGTTCTAGTGGGAGTGATTATCCTCAGGTGAGGGATTCTGACAGCTGAGACAAACTTTGTTTTGGGGAAGTCACTCATTAGACAAGGCAGGTAGGCTTTGCAGAGCATGTGGGCTTCTGATTATAACACTCTGAGCATGTTTGATAGCCAGAAAGGAACACCTGTCACTCAAAGCTTATGCACAATAGCCTCAAACTGGTACATCGCTCCAGCTGGCTTGAAATTCCCAGGTTGCCGCATCCCCCTAGAACAGACTCACTAAAAGTTAAATCTGAAGCCTGCATGAGTCAACCAAGTTTCCTTTGTAAGTCCACCCACTAGAACTCTTAGGATTCTGCCTCAGATAGAGTGTTCAGACCTCAGATTCAAGAAGAGAACAGAAAGTCTGTAGGAAAACCGCGCACAGGCTGACACCACACGTGTTGTCTTTATTACACTCGTCTGTTACACGGGGGCTGTGTAGGTTTGTTAAACCTGTGCCGCTTGACCAGAAACTTCTACTTTGGAATACTCTTTACCCTCAGCCTTGAGAGGTGAAGACTGGGTGTTCATCATCCCTTCTCTGTCTTCCCTAACTCAGTTGTCATGGCTACAGTCGTGTTGTTTCCTTGTTCCCTGGAGCAGGAACACTACAGCTTCCCAGTAGTCGGGGCTGTAAAAGATCATTCTGGCTTGACATATGTGGGAGACTATATAGTGACTGAGTGAAGTTTGAAAACACTGGATGTTGTTCAATACTGTTAACTGAATAACAGAAAACTAGAAATTTCTATAAGACACACATCAAAAGAATAAGAGGTGAGATAAATTTTGGAATGATAACACATTTAGTCCTGGCTGGAGTGGCTCAGTGGATTGAGTACTGGCCTGTGAACCAAAGGGTTGCCGGTTCGAATCCCAGTCAGGGCACATGCCTGGGTTGCAGGCCAGGTCCCCAGCAGGGGGCGCATGTGAAGCAACCACACATTGATGTTTCCCTCTCTTTCTCCCTCCCTTACCCTCTCTAAAAATAAATACATAAAATCTTTAAAAAAAGAATGATTACACATTTAATGTTGTTCAAGGGGCACATGTCAAATACCCATTTTTAAATAAAAGTGTAATAGTATTTGGAAAGAGAGACAGTAGTGGTATTCTTTACTTTGATTTATACTTGAATTAAAACACATTTTGTGAACATACAAAGGGGCAATTTATTGTTTCATAAATAACTATAAGAGTCACCCTTCAGCTCTTTGTTCTCACTTGCAATTTCTCAGCCATGGGTTATTTGTCCTGCCTTCCAACATGGATGGTGTGTGGTTTTTTTTGTCTGGAATGCTAAAGAGGTTACTGCAATTTTAGGAATTTTAGTGAAGGGAAATATTAATTGATGGTTAATAAGTACTGCATAAAATTTTCAACTTCTATTGATGGTATTAATTTAAAGAGTACAAAAAGAAACACGGATGTCAGAATTTGAATGGAAATTAAGGTGAGCTGTTGTTCAAAACTAACCCAAATGCCATTTTCAATAAGAATCCAGTGAAATAAAAATCGGCAATGTATAATCCTAACCTGATGTCAACATGTCCGTAACTCGCACTGGGTCTGGAGACCTCTGTGACTGTCTTGAATAGACAGAAAGAATAAACTGACGTCATAGCTAACACCACGGAACTTGGAACTTTTAGAATTTTAATGGTGCGATTAAGGTAGTATTGTGTCTTATGTGTTATCTGGGTTTGTTCTGCGACAGCATATTCCAGAATAATCCCCACATCTATGTTCAATAGTACTTCCATTCAAATCAGACTGACTTCCTATATTGTACTCTGATTGACAAAGAACAGCAACAACAAAAAAGACTCCTGTACCAATAAACTCAGCTTATTTTGGTTAAGGTTTTCACTTCAAATATTTTTGTGACCATCATATAGAGATTGGCTTTTAATTTTCAGAAGAGTATAGAATTTGTCTCCAAAGTTCATGTCATGTCATGTAAAATCATTATTTAGCCAACCCGTTGCGTAGAATCAGATCGTTTCCCTTCTTTCAAATGACTTTTCTCTTTTGGCAAATTACGAAAACTTTGGGGAGGAAAAAATACACAAAAACGTCAGGTTGTTGCTTTCTTCAATGGGACGTGGTTGAAGGGAGCCCATAACTCATTCTGACATTTCTTCAAAGGGGAAGGTTTCTGAAGTTGCCCTCACTGGGCCAGTCTCAAGGACACAGTCCGCAGAAGTCGGTGGGGCCGTGTGAAGATACTCGGCCGCTCAAACAACCAGACTCCTTTGATCCACAGATTCTCTCCTTCATCCCCTGTCCACACACCACATAGAATCTGTCTCCTCCTTTATCGAGACAAAGGCCCCAAAACACAACTGATGCCATCTTTCTTCTGTTCCACCTCAAAATTTCCCTGCATCTTACTAATACTTGCATTGCCATTGTCCAGCACAGCAGCTTTCTACCTTTTCTCTCTCATGGCACACCTAAACTAATCACTGACACGTATTTTTGTCCGATCTGACACAAGCGAGGAGTAATTTTGACTCATTCACACCAGATGGCTGTGGCCCACTTGAGCTCTCACTGAGTGCTCACCTGTCCGCCAGCTTTGGGGTTTTCACCGAGACTTTTAACCTCCCAGAAGTTTTTTTCTTTTGTGGAAAAAAAAGGGACCTTACTTCATTGGATCGCTGTGAAGATTAATTCTTCATATACGTGCAATGATTTAGCATGCAACAAAGTAATGTCTCGAAAATTGGTAGCTAATATTATTCACTCACTGTAGTTATTGATTGGGCACCTACTCCATGCCAGGGGCTGTGGCCATCACTGGGGATGCAGGGACAGGTGGGGGTGAGTGGGACCCTGCTTGCATGGAGCGTTCCGTCTTGGCCAGTGGTTTCTAGACACCAGCATGTTTCTGATCCGCTGGGGTACTTGTGAAAACACAGATGGAAGGGCCTCATCTTGAGAGTTTCTGATTCAGTAGGTCTGCGGTAGGACCCCAAATTTGCATTGCTTTCTTTTTTTTTTTTATTCAAAGGAGGTGGCATTGCTGGGATTCAGTTTGTTAAAGGAGGTCTCTTAGACGAGAGACAATTAAGAATAGGCTCTGAACAAGAACACCCACCTCACACTGCTCTTGCAAATCCTAAGCAAGCTAACGAATTTGAAGGCTTGGCAGTGTCACAAACATGGTAAACAATCAACAAATAGTATCTCTGATGACAATGCCATTGGTAAGAGAACAATGAGGAAAAGGAGTCCTGGATACATGGAGAGGCTGGTAATTTTCAAGTAGTACAGTAGGAAACATCTGACCAAACAATAGAGTTTAGGATAAGCATGGCACGATGGGAAAAGTTAAGTTAAATTAGGCTCAGAGGAATCAGAAAAACAGAGAGGAAGGTTCATGCCAAGATCGAGGAGGGTTTGAGTGTCAGACTGAAGACCAATGCACTCAGATTTCCTTCATTATAGACAGTGAAGCGCCACTTGCATTTGATGCATTCTCATGGCCTTCTGATGGGTCCTTAGGTCTTCTCTCTCCTTCTGATGGGTCCTTAGGTCTTCTCTCTAAGAGAGGTGTACCATGTAGCTACACTTCCCAAGCACAACACAGTGCAGAGGAAGATGCAGACAAGGCAATGATAATGTTTTTTTAGAAAAAGATTTTATTTTTATAGACAGAGGGGGAGGGAGAGAGAAAGAGAGGGAGAGAAATCTCAATGTGTGGTTGCCTCTCACGCGCCCCCTCCTAAGGACCTGGTGGGAAACCCAGGCATGTGCCCTGACTTGGAACTTAATCGGTGACCCTGTGGTTTGTAGGCCCCCATTCAATCCACTGAGCTACACCAGCCAGGGTGCAATGATAATCTTTATCTGAAGTTGTCTATAAAGTGGATTGACAGTTTCACTTTCAAATTAACAGTTACTCTTTTTAATTTGTTAGAATTTGCATTTCCAACAAGTTAAGGAGAGCTGCTGATGGTATTGGTCCATGAATCCCTCTTTGAGAATCACTGGTCTAGTCCCTTATTTTCCCTGTTGATGTTGTAGCCCTGACACTTGTCTCTTTCTGGCTGGTGCCACCATATTCCCTATCAGGCTGGAGAACTTGGAGGTGTCCTTTATTCTTCTTTATACCATTCTTTCTCACTGCCACCTCTTTTATTAAAAATATCTTTTCAGTCTACAGCCACACCACCCTGAACGTGCCCGATCTAGTCTAAAAATCTCTTTTCAGTAATAATATAACTTTTTCTAGCTAATCTCTTTCTTTTACAATTTTTCCTACATACTACTTGCAGATTAATGTTCTTAAAATAAGCTCAAAATATGTCAATTCCATGCTCCAAGCCCTCTTTTGATTTTCTGCCTTCAGAAAAAAAAATTCAAATTTATAACTTCAGACATTTCAGGCTTCAGTGATCGGGCCTCAGTAATAACTCCGATGGAATAAGTAAAACCCTACAAAGTTTGGAGACATTTGATCTTGATTGGAGAAAAAAAACATTTCCAGGAAATGAAAATGATATGTGTTCATTGGTGTGAAGGAGCACGGTGTATTCATTTGGGTTGCACAAAGAATTGCATTTGGGTGAAGCTGATGCTTCTCAAACCAGGGTCCTCAGTTCACCCACTCATGTTTCTCACAGCACAGGCTCCTTGGCCCACTCTGACTCCCCCAACCCAGAATCGTGGGGACATAACCATCTTCATTTGTAACCAGCTGCTGTAGCTCAGTGTGACAGAACCACTGTCCCAGATCCAGACCAGGAAAGAGGTAACTGTAGAAAGATAAAGAAAGAGGGGACTCAAAGATGGACACATAGACAGCCATTTTCAGGGTTTTGCAATAGGAGTGGTTACAAACAGGGAGAATGTGCAGGATTCAGGAATGTCTTGGGGAGCGCCAATGGGAAACCTGTACTGGTGTAGTCCAGGTCAGAGAACAAAGGTGATAGTAGGAATCCCATGCCAAGGTTGTTTAGGAGGCATTTCAGAGACATCTTAAAAACAACGTGGCGTTCAGTTAGATTGAGCAGTGACAGAAGGAAAGAACTAAGGAGTGATACACTACATTTTCTATTTGGGGTATCCAGAGAGTAGGAATTGTCATTGACTAAGACATAAATCACAGGCGAGAGAACAGTCAGGAGATAAGGAGAGGAGATAATTAACTTGGTTTTGGTCATGCTGAGTTTCGACTGGGCTTGATATAGCAAAGACATATGGAGGATCTATAATGTGCCAGATATCATGCAAAGCAATGAGAAAAAACAGGGAGGAAGATAGGGAGTCCCTATCACCAGACCCTGGGGAGAATCAAACAAATGATTGAAGCAATGCTGGATGTGCGCATAGTCACTGAAGCACCAGGTGCCTTAGGAGTGCATGGCAGGTGTCCCTGTCATAGTTTAGGATGGCAGAGGTAGTCCTTGAGGACTTCCCAGAGGAAGTTTCATTCCATTCATGCCTGAGAAAAAAACTGGAGTTTCAAGTCAAAGGTCAAAGGAGAAGAGAGGAAATATATGCCTAGAAAAGAAACAGTATATACAAAGCCCAGAAATGACAAAGCGAGGATACCTTTGAGGAACTGAAGGAAGTTTGTTGGAGCAGAAGTGAAGGAGTCAGGTAATAACCCTTAGGGAACAAATTAATTAGGGTATGGTTCACTCTTCAATAATGAAAAGATGACTGAAAAAATGTGTTTAGACATGATAGGAGCTTCTCTCTCCCCAGTATAGCAGTCTGGGGAGGAGCAGACCAGGGATGACAGTGCACACGAGGGGCCTCTGCCCTCCTTGACACGTGCGTTTCCATCTCTGGTCCAAGACAGTCCAGTTCTTGTCATCTCCAGCCAGAAAGATGCAAGAGAGGGTCCAGTCAGTTTAATGAGAAGCCTTAGAAGGAGAATACATCACCTCGTCTGTCATCCCAATGGCCAGAACCTAGGCATACCCCACAACTAACTGCAAGGGAAGACAGGGAATAGGGCCCTGTGCCCAGCTAATAGCCCCCAGTAGGAAAAAGATAGGAGGGACAGTGTACTACAGCAGCCTGCAATAGAAGCCAGCCAACCACAGGGCTTGGAAGCAATAGCAAGGATTTCAAAACATGTGCTAATGGCACTTGATAGATGTGAGATAGAGTGTAGCATGAAGAGATTTCTAGAGACTTCTATAAATAAAGGTTTCAGTGATAGCAAACTTGATCAGGGAGACCAGTTAGGATGAAGGAAAAGCAGGATGTATGGAGGAAAGGGGCCACTGGTCAGGTATGGAGTATATATGTACACACACACACACACACACACACACACACATATATATATATATATATATATATATATATCTTTATATAATGTATATACAAATCTATCATATACATAATTATCCCACTTTGCAGATGAGGAAACTGAGACAGGTTAATAAATTGTCAGAAGCCATAGCTGGTGAGAGACGGAGCCATGAGACTCAACCCAAATCCGTGTGACACGCAGTTTGGCACCCACACTACCCTCCTGCACAGACTAGGATTAGAGAACCATTTTCTGAGCGAAGGAATAAACACAAACAGTTTTTGGTGACCTGTGGCCACTTTGCTGAGTGCACTTCCCTCACAACTAAAAGCTGAGCATATTTCTTTTGACTTCACATAAGTCAGTGAAAGTAGAAGGTAAATCTGACAGCTGCCCGTTTCTGAATTCCATGAAAGTTACTCAGGAAGAGTGCTGACATGTTAGCTAGCTACAGAGTTACCTCTGAGCAAAAAGCTGTTTTCATCTGCTCTGGAAGATGGGTTTGAAGGCCCCCCTTCGCCCCAGATATTAGGGGGGTCGCTACTAAACAATGCTGGATTGGCTGGGTAAATGCCGTGTGTCCTTTTTCCCACCTTCTCCCCCGAAGTCCCACTGTAGTGAGTTACAGCCTTATCCATCACTTCTTCTCCAGAAAGACACTTTGAAAAATTGGGGCTTTGTAGTAATATTGACAGCAAGAGCAGGTATTGTCAGCTCCCATTAGCATTAATTTAATCTGTGATTCGCTGCCATAGACAGCTAATACCACCCTGTGGTGGGCCTTCCTAGGAGAGATGAGAAAGCACAGAAATAAGCACCGTTGTGGCAGATGTAGAGAGACAAGCTTTGGGGGAGTATTAAAGGTAGGCTGTGTAAACAGTTTCTTTTCTTTTATCAGTAATGAAAAGTTCCTAATTCGCTCTGTACGGGGAAGACCATTGTGGGGGTATGGTTAATTGGTCTTGAAGGACAATTAATATCTGTCAGGAACACAGAAAACACACACAGGTTTTGCAAACAGCCAGTCCCTTTGCCCCTTTTTCCTCTGTTGTTCTGTTTATTGTGCCCAGTTAATGTGCTCTTTTGCCATGATAATCTCCAGCTAAATGGTAATTGCTCTACTGACGGCATTACTGTACATTTTTGACAGATCATTATTCATACTTAACCACTTGACCTGGAATAAATGTTAAAGCAATTACCACTGAGAGCTGTTCTATGAGAAAATTGAGGCAAAGTTTAGAGATAATCAAAATGCAAAGCTGATCATGATAGCAATTGGAAAAATGGCAAATCCTATTAAACAGATTTTTATTAGCCAAGTTGATGCCAGTAGATATTATCTGGTAATTTAGTCTTATTAAAAAGAAAATAAAGCAGCTAATTGTTTACTATTCTGGAACTTATTCCAGCTTGCAATTTGCAACTGAAATTAGGCTTTATGTGGCTCATCTATTTTGTCACATTGAAATATGAAATCATTTGGTACAAAGCACATCTGCTTGGTGCCTCTTACATTACTAGAAAAATCCCTCATTCAATATGTTTTGTACCTGTTGAGGCGTTGTGGATGGATTAATTTATAGCAACTGATATAAAAGCTAATATTCAGTATATTTTTATTAGCTCAGATATCTTAAAAGTCTGTATTTCTAAGGATTAAATTTGAGCCCTCCTTTATCTTTCTTTGTATTCAAACATTGACACCAATATTTGTTTATTAAGTCAGAGGGCAACAAGCTTCTGAAAGCACGTGCTGTATGTTCTAGTCACTAGAAAAAAGGAAGTGTGGACCCAAACCTATGTACATAAATATAAGAAGCAATGATAAATTTTCAACATATTTGAATATAAGGAATTTTAAAATTTTGTAAGCAAAATCTTATGTCAGTTGTGTAGTGATGCAAATACTTAATTATCTAGAAATTGACTTTAAAATACATGGTGACAGTGCTTTTTCCCCTTGGTCTTACCTTACACTTTAAAATCAGCACATTCCCGTGAGCTGGCTCTTTAGGATGAGTACTTCCCACGTGAAACTCACAACTTACTCTCTTTATTTTATGTTACCCAAGTGGCTTGTGGACACACAAGCTTTCCGGATGACAATCTTTGGGAAGTTGCCAGTTCACATAATCTTTCTGCAATAAGTTGAGAAATTATTCAACACAACAGAACTCGACAAAATCCCATTTTAATTTCTGCACAGAGCTCCCTTTTCCCCTTACTTTCTGAAGGCCGCTTCGCTAAGAGTTTGGGAGAAGTCAGTCTTTGGACAAATGCAGAGCAGAACTCTAACCAAAAACACACACCAAGGAGACAGGCCTTCTCAAACAGATAGTGTGAAGTTTTACGGGCCCCTCCTGAGCCATGAGCCCTGTTTGAAAACTATCATTAAAATTCAGAAAACCGATTGCTGATATGTCGATATTGTTATCCTGGGAGGTGCAGTTATCGGGTCCCCTCCAGCTGGTTGCTGCAGTTTCTATATTAATGGAGGATTTTTTCCACAGTTAATGAAAGAAGAGACTTTCTTTTAATAAGCCCATAAAATATTAAGTAGGTTTTTCCCTCGTTCTTCTGCCGTTTTCCACTCCCAAAGGAGACCTTTCCAAAGTCCAACACGTATCCATCTGGCAGTCACATAAGGAGTGGCAGTTTGTAAAAACTCGCATTCTGCTTTTCCGTTCCTGAACTTGGCTCTGTCTACTTGATAGTGTTCAAGACCGCAGACTCTAATTGTTTCAATCATGTTCAGGCAGCAGTACCATTTCCTTTTACAGAGGCTCTCCCCGCAGCTTGTCTGGATGTCCTAGAAGTGTGGTGGTCCGAACGGCAAAGAGTGTCACAGGAGGGCAGGTCATTTGCTCTTCTGGTTAGCTCAAATTTTTTCTTGACCGAGTATGTTAATTTCAGAATTCAAGGGGAGAGTGAGCCCACTCTGGCTCCTAAGTGCTAAATTATTTTACCTCAGATATAGATGTAAAGCTAAATAAAGTTGTGATTTTTCCAGCACTCCATTCAATGCTGAGTTCGCATGGTGTGTGGTATCAGTGGACTAAAGTGACTGAGGGGTCTTCATTTGTTTGTGGAAACCTGCAAAAACCCATGGGCTTTCATACTTTAATGTGTGTAGATTGTTTCTACTGACTGGAGTTGTTACTTCAATTAGCATATGTGTTCTGCAATGAATGCATTGTTTTTTCTGTCTTTTTCTTCATTTCTTTAAAAATATCTTTACTTCACTGAGGTCACACTGGCTAATAAAATACAGGTTTCGAGTGTACAAATCTGTAACACATTGTCTGTGCATTGTGTCGTGTGTTCACCACACCAGACCCAGTCTCCTTCTGTCACCAGTTTCCCCCCTTTTCCCTCTTTTTCCCTCCTCTCACCCCATTTCCTTCTGGTAATCACCACACTGCTGTCAGTGTCTGTGAGTTTTTTGTTGTTTGTTTGTTTTCTTTGCGTAATCCCTTCATCTTTTTCACCCAGCCCCACTTGCTGTTTCTTCTGACAGCTGACGATCTGCTCTCTGTATCTGAGTCTCGTTCTATTTTGTTTGTTAGCTTATTTTGTCTATTAGATTCCACATATGAGTGGAATCATACGGTATTTGTCTTTCTCTGACTTACTTCACTTAGCATAATTCTCTCCAGGTCCATCCAAGCCGTCATAAAGGGTAAGATTTCCTTCTGTTTTATAGCGGAGTAGTATTCCATTGTGTAAAGGTACCACATATTTTTATCCACTCATCTACTGATGGGCACTCAGGCTGCTTCTAAACCTTGGCAACTATAAATAATGCCGCTATGAATTTAGGGGTGCATTTTTCTTTTGAATCAGTGTTTTGTGTTTCTTGGAGTAAATACCCAGAAGTGGGATCACTGGGTCATAAAGCAGTTCCATTTTTAATTTTTTGATGTAACTTCATACCGCTTTCTACAGCGGCTGCACCGATCTGCATAAACAGTGCATGAGGGTTCCCTTTCTTCCACATCTTCCCAACACTTGTCATTTGTTGATTTATTGATGATAGCTATTCTGACAGGTGTGAGGTGATACCTCATTGTGGTTTTAATTTGCATTTCACTGATGAATAGAGATGTTGAGCATCTTTTCATATGTCTATTGGCCATCTGTATGTTCTGTTTGGAGAAGTGCTTATTCAGGTCCTTTGCCTATTTTTTAATTGGGTTGTTTGTTTTTTCAGTGTTAAGTTGTATAAGTTTATAAATATTGGGTATTAACCCCTTATCAGATGTATCACTGGTGAATATGTTCTTCCATTCAAAGGGTTGACTTTTTATTTTGTTACTGGTTTCCTTTGCTGTGCAAAACCTTTTTAGTTTGATAGAGTCTCATTTGTTAATTTTTTCCTTCTGTTTCCCTTGCCCAAGGAGATACATCAGAAATAGTATTATTATGAGAAATACCCAAGATTTTACTGCCTATGTTTTCTTCTAGGATTTTGATGGTTTCAGGTCTAACATTTGGGTCCTTAATCTATTGAGTTTATTTCTTTGCATGTTGTAAGAATGTGGTCTTGTTTTATTTTTTTTACATATATCTGCCCAATATTCTGAACACCATTTATTGAATAGACTGTCTTATGCCACTGTATGTTCTTGCCTCCTTTGTCAAATATTAACTGACCCTAAAGATGTAGGTTTATTTCTGGGCTCTCTGTTCTGTCCATTGAACTATATGCCTATTTTTAAACCAGTACCTTGCTGTCTTGATTACTATGACCTTATAGTATAGTTTGATATCAGGTATGTAATTCCTCCAACTTCGTTCTTTCTCAAGATTACTGGGTCCGAGGCCACTGAGCAAATGTCCCAGAGTATACCAAGTCCATCTGCCACCCACCAGGTGCTCGCACATCTTTATGGTTGGGCAGGGTCTCCAGGAGTCATCAGGGTGAGGCCTGCAGTGTTTATCAGGCCCAAACAGACCAAGATTTGGTCATGAGAAGGGGAGGCTCTGCACCAGTCAGGGGTGTGAGGGAAAAATGGCCCGTGTCCTAGAGCAACACCACTCGGTCTGCTCCAGATCCTGCCAGAAGTCACATCTCAGCAGGGCAGAGTGCTGGAGACTGAGGGTGGGGCTAGCAGGTCGCCTGTGTGGGGAAGGCCCCTTCGGTCAGGCTCATGGGAAAGTGGAACATCAGTCCTACCCCAAAGCTACAAAACTTAGTCACTGATACCCCCAAATCTGCGCAGAGCTCCACACCCTGGCCCAGGAAGCTGACTCCTCAGCAGCTTATTTTTTACTTCTATGCACAGCATTTGAACCAACATCTCTTGTTCCCTTTCTCTTGAACAGTGGCATCCCAGGAATCTGAGCATAGAACTTTCTTCCTGACCTTGGCCTGAGCATAGACCCGAGACTATTCTTTTATTAGGGCATCGTGCCACGATGTTAATGTATGCTTTCTACCAAATAATTTTAGTATTATGAAGATACAAAAAAAAAGCCATATATGTCCCATGTCAGCTGCATAATGAAAGGGCTGAAGTGAGTCACAGCACAATAAACAACTAAGTGCTTTATATTCTTCTTCTTGAATGGTCTTACACATTGAGTCTGCCCAATGTATTCTAAGAGCCTTTTTTTGCCCCCTTAGAATTACTCTTTTACCCTCTCCTCTCCTATTTTCTATTAACACAGATAGGGTAGAAAAGAAGGATAAAATGCTCCAATGGCTGCCAAACAGTATCTGTAGTAAGCGGTCATTGACTAATTAAAGATACAGGTTAAAAACTATAATCGAATCCAAGGTCAACTATATTCTGAACCTCAAACTTTCACACTACTAATAAATTGGCTGGTAGGCATAGTTTGTTTTCCTGCTTTCCATTTTTATGTTATACTGGACCAATTTCTAATAAGTAAAACCATTTCAATTTTTTAATTGGATCAGAAAACTGGTTACTAATGACCCAGTAAAACAAATGCTCTGCTTCAGGAACATTTTTCCAGGGGACTGGACAACATTCCATATGGAAGGCCTCATTTCCCTGTCCGGTCCCTGAGTAGTTTTTGGTCCTTTGCTCTTGTTCCTAGTCTAACCATCTCCACAGCCATTGGCTGGTAGAAGTGGATCCGGCTCCCTCCTGGGTCCTGCATGCTTCCTCGCCTATTGTAAAACAGCAATTGCTTGACCTTCCCCAAATACACATGGATTTGAAGAAATTATGCATTCTAATGTGACAGTGTTAAAAATTTATCAAAATTATATCATAAGTAATTCAAGATTATCTACTTTTTTCTTCAAATCAGTGTCTCCTCTCTACTTTCCCATCTGTAATCTTTCTAGGCCACCTCAAGTTTCTTATGCCCATTTTCATTAATGAGCTTACTGTTTTTAGGGGAAATATTATAAAATAGAGTCTAGGCTAGACAAAATGAGGCAAGATTAATTCTAGTTTTAAACACGAGTATTGGGGAAGGTTTTATGACACATAACTTTTTATCATAGCCTTATAAGTGCTGTGCAGTTTCAGCAAGCAAGGATAGGGAGAACATCCTTCCAAATTAAGGGAACACATTTTCAGAGTGAGGTTGGAGTCCCACCTCCCCCACTAGGGTGGGCGATGAGCAATGGAAAGAAACATGCGAGGGAGAGTCAACTCTTCCTTGGTGAACACTGTTCATCACTTCCCTGGGCGTTGGCCGACAGGCCTTCCTCAGAGCTTAGAGTCTCATTTCCATGCAGCCCTTCCCAGTCACCCGTGCTGCCATCTTCGGCACCCCTAGCAACTCCATTTTATCTTTCTAGAGGGGTTTATGTTTTTCTTCTTATTCTTCCCTTCTGTCGTTAAGCTGAAGGCTTCAGTTGTCTGGTGATAGCAGTTAGGGTTTTTTGAACATACAGTTCTTCATTATTACTCAGAAATGACTTACCGTTGTGGTTAAGAGGCTGTAGAGCTGAACCACCTGTGCAAGTTTCTTGCCATTTCTGTGCTTTGGATTCCTCGACCTTTAATAGGGATAATAATAGAATCTATTATAGACGACTATTGCTGTGAAAGTTAAATGAATTAATGCACCAAAAGTGCTTAGAACGATAACCTAACACGTCTTCTTAGCTATCCACCATCAGATTATAGATGTCTCTGTGAACTTTCAAGTTCATTACTCAAATTCTCCATGGGCCACGCCTTGTCTGTACATGGCTTCCACAGCCAAAGTCCTACATTCCAGTGTCTGCCCCTCGTTCCCAAGCCTGCTTGCGAGACTCAGCCGTCGGTCAGGTCAGCGGTGCCCTCTGTCTGGTGCTACCCACTCCATTCTGCTGCCTGTGCCTGGTCCACCTGCTTTGCTCACCTTGCCTCTCAGCCCTTGGGCTTCTGCTGGAGAACCAGGAAGAGCCCTGGAGGGGATGAATGCTGCTTGATCTCTAGGCTGTTTGTCAACTCCTTTAATTGTTCTGTTGTCCCAAGGAACTTAGTGATTATATTTTCTTCCTTTTAAAGTGAGATATTGATCTTACTAGTGGGGAACATTAAGAGCACTGGTACTCTTCCAAGTATTTAAGCGTGATGAACTCATTCCATCCTTGCGTGAACTCTTAGGCAGGTGTTGCTCTTATTCCTATTTCAGTGCAGTAGAAAGGGGGGCTCAGGTAGGTGAGGCAGCATTGCCGACTCACATCCTAGAGCTCAGCCACATCAGCTTCCAGACTCAGCCAGAGAGCATCCAGGACCCACACTCTCGGGCACTCCATTATCTCTTTGTAAACTCTGAGAAAGCCCTGGAACACTGTGAGTGCTGAACGTTCGGTCACTTTTTTCTTAAAATTTAAACTAAAATTTAAAATGTTACCAGGAATAATATATAAACATTGTTTCAAAGGCAAATAGAGTGGAAGATAGACAAAGAAAACTAAAAGCTTCCTTTTCTTCTTCCACTAATCTCATTCCCTAAGAGAAATATATGGTGGCACACCCTTCCAAAATGTTCTACTCATATTCAAGGACCAATGCAAATAGCATATTTGCATTTACACAGATA